>JANHGB010014257.1:0-12937 GCA_026283785.1 Coracopsis vasa | reverse complement strand
GGAGCAACCTGCTCTAGTGGAAGGTGTCCCTGCCTGTGGCAGGAGTTGGAACTGGATGAGCTTTAAGGTCCCTTCCATCCCAACCCTATGATTCTACGTGGAGTAGTATAAAGGTAACACAGTTGTACAAGTTGTCCATTTTAATCCAGTGAGGACCAGGACTATGGCCAGATTAAATCATTAGAGGAATCAATATGGCCCATTTTATTGCATTTCCTCTCCAGTAGCATAGTCCCACAGCAGCATCCTGTCCAATCTGCTATACCAATAACATTTTTAGAGGCATATAAAAGGACATCATCAGTTCGTCTTTAAAAGTCTGCTGAATGAATACAGAACAAAAGCATTTTTATAAAAACCCACAAAAAGCAGCATGAAACAAGCATCAGCCTCACTTAACATTTAAATACTTATAAGGAACACCAGTCAATGCATTTTTTAAAACACTTCACCTAAAGGAAAATCTTCAGTTTACTGGAAATAAAAGGTTTAAATTCAGTAATATATCTCAGTTATACCACAGTATTGACTCTGCAATTCACAGAATTCCCTAACTTTAATCCAGCACGGTATTTGAGCATGAACTTCATCTTAAATAAGGCATTAGCTTTCCAACTTCAGTGGAATAATTCATGTGCTTAAAACCAGGTACATGCACGAGCGTTTTGCAGAGCTCCTGCTCCCGTCCCTGTGTTGTTGGTTATCATTTCCACTAGG
Source organism: Coracopsis vasa (assembly GCA_026283785.1). NCBI lineage: Eukaryota > Metazoa > Chordata > Aves > Psittaciformes > Psittacidae > Coracopsis > Coracopsis vasa. The sequence goes on along the minus strand of JANHGB010014257.1, from coordinate 12,220 downwards.
TGTGTGAGTTTTTCATGCAGCACAAAAACACTGGAAAAGGAACAACACTGTTATTAGAGGGAAGTCTGGGCTCATCTGATCTTGTATCATTTTTCTGCCCTGTCACCTCCTCTACAATTTCCTACCAAATGCATTTTCTCCACATCTCCTTTTCTCCTTTGGAGATGTTACTGAGTGATTTGGCTTGCAAGGGCTTGCAGGGTACCAATGTAAAAAGCCCATCCCTCATTCCCTCATCATGATTGACCCAGCTCTGTGTGCTCTTGGTGTGTTCCTCACTCAAGCTATGGGGATGGATGAGTCTGAGCTCAGATTTTCCCTTTCAAACTTTGACTTCTTTGGAGGCTGAGTTTTAAGTACGCCCATGGAGAGATACAGTGAAATAAACCTTCATGTGGAAGGGAATACAAAATCTCCTCTACCAATATATATAGTCCCGAAAAGAAGAGGGCTAAGTGCTACAGGTATTAGTCACTTCTGCATGCCTATCACACAACAACATCACTTGTATCACAACACAAGTGATTTGCACTTGAACTTGAACTCACAGAATTTCCTTGAGACAAGATTTTAACCAAAGTGTTCACATTGATAGTAAATGTTTTTATAGCCAGAACATTAACTGTTACATTACATACACCATTACAAAGTAAGGACTCTCATAATGAAGAGCAGGTGTGTTTCTTTCCCTGAGCCTAATTAATCCTTGGGGGGAAGTAAAAATAGGAGTGGTTTTATTGACTTTTGGCTTTGCCAAAGCTGTATTTACTTTATGAAGATCACGACCAGACTCTGCTCCTAACAAACACAAATTGAACTCAGGAGTCTTCTTGTGTGAGGCAAAAAGATTGCAAACCCAGAACCCAGCAGACTGCAGAAAGACTGTGAGCTCTTTCCTTCTCCCATTAGCTGGGTTTCAGTGGATGCTTTGCTGCCAATATCAAGCAGCATTTTATTTGTTTGCTGACCAGATGGCTGAATATTTTCAAACAGGGAAAAAAAAGCACCCCATAGCAAGTAAAACCTTTTTTTATATATATACAATTTTTAACTGAATCTTAATCAACACTCAACTTTGGGAATGCCACATGGGTTTATGAATATTCCATTTTAGGGGAAAATAAAGACAAAAGAGAGACTGATGACACCTGTAACATCAGAGGGAGGTCACGTATAGGAGGTTTAGCTCAGGAACTTCTGCCTGACTTGCACTCACTTGCCCCAGGATAGGACCATGCCCTCTGTGAGTGCTTAACTGCATCATGTGTCTGAAATAACCCTGTTCATTGAGTGAAGCAAGACCTTAAATCACAGCCTGACAAGAAAAATATGTAACTGTATATTCTTATGAGGAAGCCTCATCCCATATTGCCCTCTTGGGTTGCCTCCAAGCCCACAGAGTCCGTTTCAACTGCAAAAATAACTCATAAATAAAATCAAGGACAAGCTAGCAGCCCAAGGCGGCCTGAGCTAAGTGATGGAGAAAACACATCTCAGATTTAACTCAGCCATCGGCTGCATTCAGCTTCTAGACTCTTCCCTGTATTCACGCTGCTAACTCTAATCAAAATGATCTCCAGTAGCAGGGTCTAACCCAGCCCTGCTCAGTGCACACCCCTGAAGCCCAGATTTATCCATAGGGCTAAGGCTGCTTTTGAGGCAGATACAAATCCAAATGTGTTAGCATTTTTAGCAGCCAGATAGAGCTACAAGCTTCCCATAGAGCCAAGGCTGGGTTGAGGTATGAGCTGGGGGGTGAAAGCAATAGGCAGAGCTTTGGCTGCAGCACCATTAAACCCACTTCAAGGGGCAGGGTAACATGTTATTGCAATGGCTGTATCAGTCAAATCAGCATTGACCCATCAGCCCATAGGCTGGGAGGAAAGTCAGGACAAGGAAAGGCAGGCACAGCTCCCAAGATGTCCCTTGCTATTCATTGCACCCAGTGTACAACATGAAGAAAGAAGTGCATTCCTTGCTGTTTTTCCTGCTTGGGTAATGCAGCCAGCCTGTAATCATGCACATTGTAAGTAATCATAAATTGAAAACCTGCCTTCTTGCACTGGGAAATTAAATCCAAATACAAGGTCTGGCCCATTTGACAAAGAGTTGCCATAAATTACAAACTGATCATTATAAACAAGCTTACACGTTAGGTTTAATCCTGCATGTATCATAGACAGACATTTACACTGGCATGAACTTGATGTTAATTACTCTCTGGATAGGAAGGGACTCTGCTGTGTGATAACACGCCTTTGGTAGGAAGCTGTTACAAGGCAAAACACAAATAGCTCTCCAGCACTAAGGACCAAGGCTGTGCTCCTGCTGCGCTTCCATTTTAATTCAGGAGTTGAGAGGCAAAGATTTAGGTCCCTTCTCCACTGTAACTAGGTCATTGCGAAGCCCTACACCACTGCAATGTCCCAGCCTTATCAAAACACCTTCACCCCTGCAGCTTACAGACCGCTGCAAAACAACCTGGTGGCTTGTGTAACAGCTAATGTAATTCAGTTACAGCAGGCATTAATTCCACTGATGGGGCCAGATTAGTTCTATTTTACTTTAGGTAACTACAAGTTGAGCATCTACCGGACATAAGCCACGGGACCTCTGCAGTCAGTGATGGAAAAGGGGAAGAAAAATCACACCATCCTTTCTGGCTGAGAAAAAATTAGGGTAATTGTCTCTGTCTCGACAACTAGATATTTAGGTCAGACTAGATGCCTAGTTTGTACAGTTAAAAGTGAGATAAGCCCTTTTCATGGTGTGAAATGCTGGCTCTGTCCAGTGCTCAGCTATTTCCACAGCACCAGGATCTCATGGTTGGACTATGCATGGATCACTGGAGCAAGTTTTCTGTTCACACTGTTTTTCTACTGTCCTGAAGAGTTACGAGGGTGCTACCTGCCCTCCTAACATGGTATTCAAATAACTGTGCCCAGTTATAGTCATGGCATGACAAAGCTGCCTCCACTCATCTCTATTGTGGAGCTGCAGGACTACTGTGGGAGTTCAACCATAACATCTATCGCAATGTCCCATCCTGTGCTGGGCAAATCCATGCCAGGGAGCACACTAACAAACCTTGGGGTGTCTGGACAGTTTGAGGACCACAGCTCCTTGGACCAGTCATGTTTAGCAGGCTAGAGACTGCCTATGACAGCAGGATATCACCCCAACAATTTACTTTGCTTTCCAAACGTGTGTGCACAGTGAGGTGCCACTTGGGCTCCTCATCAGCCTATTTACAGTGTAAATGCGAGACCTGAAGAATAGCAAAGTTTGTTAATCAAATTGCATTTCCAGTAACAGCCACAAAAAGCCCCCTCAAACCTTGAGTCAGGCATCATTGCTTCTACCCCATCAAATCCATATGATTTATTTAAGTACCACAGGACTTTAAAACACTCTGCAACTTCATTTAACTTCCCAGATTTTCACTTTACAATGTTTACATTTTCCACCTCTTCTCTGCAATATTTCCTCCGTCCCTTTTCCAATGAAAGCCGTGATTCCTGCATACCCACCCTATGAGGCTTTAAGGAAATCTTTTCCCTTCTTCAGCAAAGCAGTTCAAGAGATTAGCAGGTCAGTATTGCAATGGGCAATGCTGCAAACCAACTTCTTTTTCTTTTCTTATTTAAAGGCTGGAACTAAAAAAGCAATGACTCCTCCAAGAAGCCAGCAAACATTTAAGTAGGATTAGCTTTAAGTGCAGTGAAAAACACTGCAAAGCAAAGAGATAGGGGAATTGATTCTTTTTTACATTATGGCTCCTTTTAGGTAGCGTGAATGGGAATCTAATCATTGATCACAGCTATTTCAGCAGCAGTGCAGGGCTCGGTGCTGAGCTACTTGCGATACCTGGTCTGTGCACCCCTAACACGATGCTGTGACACTAACAGGCGTGTTGCTTTGGTGCAGGATTGAGCAACGCCTCTGGATCCCCTGCCTCCCACTAACACAGAGCACAGTGGGCTTCCAGCCAAAAGAAGAAGAATTCAGAGCCCTGCTGAGTCCTATATTCAGCATCAAACCCAGGCATTAATCAGAGTCACCCTGCCTGGTCTTCTAGAAGAGAAGGCAGTTGGCCTGGGTTCAGCGGTTACTGGAGCAGCTCTAGGGAAGACAGCTATTACTTCACTAACCCAGACACTTGACACGCATCACAAGGCAGAACAGGCTGCTCATCAGGCAGGTGCTTGCCAAGAAAGGTGTGGTGTGAAGAGGTGAATCGCTTCTTCACTCCAATTCTAATGAGCAGCCTCCCCGCAGCATCCCAGACATGCACATCAGCTCACATTCCCTCCATGCAAGCATAAATCCCGCTGTTAGGAGTCTGGTTAGGGGCCCTGTTTCCTTCCTTTCAAGAGAAGTCTGAATTTTTTGGATGAAATAAGACCAAACAAAAGAGAGAAGAAAAGAACCATCTTGGGAAATCTTTCCTTTTCTTCATTTGCTGTAAGGAACCACGGAGCTGGAGATGAAAAGCAGCAAAGCAGAAACAAGCAGCATTTGATCAGCGCTGTTGACCCGCCAGCAGGAGGGAGCCATGGATATAAAAGCCTTGTAAAAAAGTCAGGAATCATCCATTTCTGACGTGCTTCTCCCAAAAGACACGGCACCAACCCTATGTGTGTATAACACATGGCTGGCCTGTGCGGAGACCTTGCTTTGAGAAACTTCAGAGAGTTAGGACAAAACCAGAAGGATTTCACATGCCGCATGAAACGCTATGGGAAATTAACGCTTGAAGAGTCAACAGTTGAGGTCTGAATCACCTTTACTCTTGAGTTTGCTGTTGGAAACCTCCACCTCAGTGCATTTTAGTTTTCTGCAATTTAGACACTGATTTCTCTACCGTTAAACGCACGCTGTACCTTATCAAGCCAGCAGCAATTATGTTAATGGCCTCTTCAGGTTTTGCACTCCCCATCCCTTCTTCCTCTAGCTTGGTTATCTGATGCATTTTGATTCCCTGACCATATTCATCACATCAGAAATACCTCTAGGCACGTTCAGGTCAGTTCTAACCTCAGAGGGAAAGGTCACCCTTTCCCCAGAGCAGGGCTTTTTCATCAAATTGGATTATAAGATTAGCATTAGTAACACACATTGGTAACTATTACATAGAAAATAGCTCTTTTGGCTGTGTCTCCCTAGTAACTAGAAAAGGGCCAGGGATCTGCCCAGTGTCATGGACCGGCTTACCCTGTTTTGGTGAATCTCTTCTCCTGATGCTCCTGTACTCAGTAGGATGTGCATAACCTTTTAACCAATCCCAAACACCCACAGCCACTTTCCTGTGGATCATCACTGTAAAATATATCAACCTCTAAGGTGGAACAAAATCTAAACAACTGAAAACCGAGCTTCCCAGCATTTTCACCGCCAAACAATACAGCTCCTATCATTTTCTGTAGGTACTTTCCTGTAATCTTCAAATGTCACCACAAACCATCTGTGTTATGTGTTGTATTTCTTGACCATAAAACACTAACAGATAAGAGAGGTTAATGCCACACCAGCAAGGGAAAACAGGATGAGTGATTTGCCCTCTCTTTGTAGCAGTAAAAACTCTCTGTTAAAGGAATTTTCTAGTTGGGAATAGCCCATCATCTGGGATCATTTTTTTTTCCATTGAAAAGATATCTTACCACCAGCAAACATCCTTCCCTGCAGAGACAGCGCTTGCATCTCTAAAGCCAGAGCACAGACCTCCACAACAGAGCAGCAACCCAGTTCTTTCATACCTTCATCAAACACATCTGTTTTCCTTCTCCCTACATCAGGAAATCCCTTTGCCATTATCTCAGTGTAAATCCCAGCTAGCTCTATCCAGCCAAAATGTTATGTTCTAGGAATAAACTAATAGAGACCAGCCTCCTGCACTATTTCTAGCCCCCCAAAGACTAAACACTGAGTGCTCTTTGCCATTCACCCAGCTGAACACTCACCATTCTCCTGTTTCTTTTCTCTTCCTTTTTAACCCTGGCAGGTTAGTTTTCAGATGAATCAGTGTTTGCTCTGACTCAGCACAGTAGCAGGATCATCAGCACCAACATAGAGGAGCCGGCAGTTCAGCTGCACATGGCATCTTGGATCATCCCAAATCAGCTGTGAGCCCGCGTCCCAAGCACGCAGCGATTACTGTCTGGCACTATTTATCAAGGTGAGGATCGCAATGCTGGTGAAACAAGGTCATTATTAGATTTAGCTAATGCTTTGTAATTGAAAGGGGTTGTTTGGGGTTTTTAAAAGGCAGTTGTTGAAAAAAAGGGGTCTTGAACTTTTCCTCTTCTTCAAAACCAGAGATTTTCTCTTTCAAAAGGCTGAAAACCAGCAACCAAAACTCAAACAGATTTTCAGGTCCAAGATATGAACTAAAATATTACCAAGGAGTGGGAAGGACACTCTTTTCCAAGGAAGTGTAAGTGTTAGGAAAGACATAGACATGCTGGATACCAGCACAAGACCTTCACAGTAAAGGCCACTGATAAACCTTGGCAATGTCTGGGAGACATGTGGGACATGTTCCCAAATACTGTTTCTTTCCTGTCTATCTCAAGCATGAGGGGTTCAAGGCTGCTTTTCTCATTACCAGCCTTCATCTGTTCTCCACTTTTCAAATTGTTTCCCAACTTAACTGGTGCTTACCACCTCCTTCAGCAGGCATTGACAGCAACAGACACATATGACATAAGGGAAGCCTGCTCTGATGTCATCTCCCCATTGCCCACAGAGCAAGTCCCAATAACCCCTGGCTCTGTCCCAAGGCCGTTCCAGTCTGTGGGAGCCCTGCCAACACCTTCACAAGGACAAGACTCACAAGGCAAGGGGTCCCCATCAGGCTGGCATAAAGCAGTGCATGGCACTGCTGAAGCTTTCCCAACCAGCACCCCAAAGGAGGCAGGTGACAGCCCCAATCACTGCATTCACTCATCCCGACACGCAGCTCACTGATGGTCCCTGTTGGCACCATGTGTGGATGCATCAGGAAACCCAGCAGAGCTCCTGTCCCTGCTCAACCTCTCTAAATCTACTACAGCTTTGAGGAACAAACAGGTAAAAAAAGAAGAGAAAATCACGGGCTTCTTTATAGATGATAAATACTCATCCTGAGTGATCAAGCGGTGTTTGATGGTGGAAGAAACGCAATCCTGTGTTGGCTTAATGTCTACTGCTCTTTTGAGTTTATGGTCTGTTACAGCAGTTTCCGCCATGCCCAGTTTTCTTATTCCTGAATCATTACGACCATGGCTCACTTTCCATTTTTTATACCAGCATCTGTCTTCCTTCTCTGGTTTCTAGTTCTGACACCTCACCAGTTTCTCCTGTGCTTCCCCATTATGCGCTGTGGTGGCGATGCTTTCTGTGCCCCAGCATCTGTCTTCTCACCTTTTCTGTACCTGTTTCCACTCCATTGACTTCATTGTCAGCAGTTTTATGGCATGGTTTTGGCTGCACTTTCCTTATCTTTACGACCTTCCATCACCATGGCAAATGGAAGCTGTACAATTTCTCTTTTCACCTCAAAGGCACAAATCCGTGTAGCGATAGGTGATAAAAATAATACAATCCATCTAGGAATCTTCTCAGTGCCTCTTCTGCTGACTCTGAACTGTTCGTAAATTAAGAGCCTAAGATGTTTCAGGGTGTTTAGGAACCAGGGAATACAACAGTGGATCACCCCAGCAGCTGGTATAGATACCTCCTGCTCCGCTGCCAAAATAGCCAGTGCAGATGTTTCAGAGAACAGGACAAGGATACCAACAAGGGACAGCAAGGGAACTGACTCAGGAGAATTCCTTCCTAAATGTTTAGCAATGAGCTAATCCCTTCAGAGATTGTGAGGCCAACAGAGACCAAATGAATCCCAGAGATCACAAAGTCACAGTTAATATGAAAATAAAAAAGTATTAGCTTTTAAAAGTAATAATATTGAGCCAAGTGCACAGAAAGGCTTTTTCTTTCTACCCTATCCTAAAGATTTGCATCTCAATGATTTTCCCTACCCCCTGCATTAATGCACCTTCTTCTTTCTCATCCTCCTTCAAGTTATTCCCTTCTTACCTAGGCAGCACCACCCCGAGATCCCTGTCTGTGAATTAACCAGTTAAACAACAAACATTCACAGTTCCTGAATCCTAGTGATGTTTTCCATTATCTGTCCAACTCATTTCACCAGGAGCACACAGGCTGTCTCCACAGAGCCATCCACATCCCTTCTCCCTAGCAGGTACAATTTGCTTACAACAGAAGAGGGTTTCAGATACTCGGATTCCTTCCAGCAGACATCCCTGCTACTCCTGCCATGTACGTTTGGTGCCAGGCATGCTGACTTAGATAACATCCTTCCAAGACTGACACGTATCTCCTCTCCATCCTTCACATGCAATGACAGAACTTCACCTCATTTCCCCGGCTGCTTCGCTTAGTACCTAGTATCTTGATTTAGTATGCTAATATACTTAAAATACTTTACATTTGACTTAGATACACCCCATTTTAACCTTTCCTTATCTTGAAAACTGACATTATTTCAATATGCTTAGTCCACTGCACTTGACCTAGTTTCAGTTTCATGCTTCCCCTCCCTCCTTAAGACTTCGTTGCCTTTGTCTTGCAAGTGATTTGTCCAACTAAATTTCTCCTAGTGTCTTTATCATTTCCAGAAGTATTTCAGCACACCAGTACAAAAATACTTTCCCTTACAGAAGGCATTTAGCATTACCTTTCCTATTCACTTTATAATTCTATATTTGGTTTACCTGCCTACAGAAACGACAGTTAAACCATCCAGCGTAGCAGAATCACATTTATTATCTGTATCAAAAGCATATGTGTTTGCTCTCAATCTGCACAGTAACTGAGACTCAGGGTATATGAAAGAAAACACTTTTGTCAGCAGCTCAGAGACTCCATCTCTCTCTTTGCAAACAGTTTGGCAGAATGGGAAGTAAGAGAAGAGTCAGGAGTCATTCGGCATTGTGGGGTTTTTTATGGTTGCAGAAACAACAGAGGGAAGGAATGATGAAATGAAGAAAAGATCCATGTAGGCTGAGTATCAGTTAAAATGTCCTAAAAGCAAAATCTGTTCAGATTTGGGCAAGTCTCTAAGGGGAAGCCAAAGAAGATGCATTTAGTTGGAAAGTTAAGAAAAAGCACCAAACACTGGAAAATAAAATGCAACATCCCCAAAGTGGCAGGGGGAATGGCCATAAATATCAGTTCCAACATAATAGCTGATCTATATTTAATGCCAGTGAAAACCATGGGTGTCGTCAACTGGGCTTCAAGTCATATTTTATGCAACACACAAAACTTGTGCATTAGTATCACATCCATCATTGGCATAAGCAGAAAGAGTTCACCAAGCAGTTATTCTTCTACCACTGTCCTAATCTGAGTTATCAAGTCACCAGAAGCATAGGATACAGCAGTGGGTCTCCCTGGATTCTGGACCCCAGAGGTACTGTGGGCATCCAAGCTGAGCCTGCCTCCATCTCTTGAGGATGCACCTAACTCCCCTTCACATAAGCTGCTGGCATCAGAGAGCTCTGGGAAAGCTCGTGATGTGCATGGTCATCACAGCCTGCATGGAACACTGTTACTCCAGAAGCTTATGGCTATATCAATTTCCTCCAGACCTCACAGGAACATTCATTCAAGCTGCTTGTACATTTGTTCTGCGGCACAAACAGAGCTTTCCTAAGCCCAACGTGCTGAAATACTACAGTGCCTGATGAAAGGAGCCAATGACTAAAAGGTTTCTGGAAAGAGACTTTGCTATACATTATTATTTTTACTATGTATGTAATCAGAGCACCATGGAGCCTCAGGCGTAGCCAGAGATCCCACTGCTCCAAATGCTGTACCAGCACGGAGCTCACAAACTGGCAGCCATCCGTAGTTCTCCTAACAGTGAGGAAACAGCAAAACAAGCTGTCAAGGAAGGGAGGGGAAAGAAGTGCAGCTAAAGGACGGATCCCCTATAGATTCAAAATGAACTCTCTGCCAGTCCATTAAGCCTTGGGCTTCTCAAGCCTTTCGGATACAAAACAATCAGATCTTTACAAGCCTCCCAAGGACTGCAGTACCCTCTAACAGGCTGTTGTTTCTCATTGTGTGACTCCACCGCTGTCTGACTCTGCCCAAACCAGAGTCAATCACCACGGAAGCTGTTGTGGTTTTAATGGCAATACACCCAGATGACTCGAATTAAGCTGAATTAGGGCAAATGGCAAAGTCTTTGAGACCAACACATAATAGCCAGGTATTAGCCGTGGTTTACATGAACTATTTATTAACTTCTGCTCTTCCCTTTTGCAAACCAGCTCATGCGATACACTGGGGTTTTGCAAGCATTTTGTTTCTTCTTCTCCCTCCAGACATGTTTGTAATTATATTCCCCGGGACATACAGTTGCATGGCTGCACGCACACACACCAGCACGAGTACCGTACAGCTTTTTAGCCATTTGACTGAGGGATGGTTCTGTCTCAAGGAATATTCAAGTGAAACTAAATCAAAACAACACTGTCCATCCTTCTGAAGAGAAAGCAAAAGCACTCAGGTCCAAAGGGGCACAGAAGTGGGGCTCAGGAGAGAATTTGAACACCTAAAGCCTGATTCATGATGCTCAAAATACCTCTGCTGAGATTCTTCTATCACCTTTAACCATCTGCAGAGGTTCACTTCTTTTAAGCAAAGCCTTCAAGATGAGATCAGCTCTGAAGGGCCTGTTTCCTTCACTGGCTGAAAAGGGAGATAGGTAACTCAAAGCAGTAGCTACATAAATCCCCCTGAGGATCACTGATGCTTAGGAGAAACATGCCCAAACATATCCCGCATGTCCCCCTACTGCAAGATTTCCCATGCAAGACAGGCTCTGAGCTCTTCCACAGAGGCTCTGCTACTTGAAAGACAGAAAGTAGATTCAATAGGCAAAGAGGGAATATTCCCTGGGTCAGGGATGTCTTCTTTCACTACATGGGCTCCTGCACCCCCAACCAAAGAAGTCCCACGCTACAATAGCACTCAAGCATAGATCAGGACCCTGTGCCAGCCAACCTGGCTGCAGTCACCCATCCTAATCCAGGCTGAGAATATACAACTTATTTCTTGCTAACCAGTGCAACTGCAGTAGGAGAGGTGAGGAAGCTCTGTTCCTGGAGCATCCTCACAGTAGCGGGAGAAAGAGGGCTGAACACTGACAACCCACTTACAGGTTGTTAGAGCAGCACCCTGGACACCGAGACCTGTTTGGAAAGGGGGTACTCAGCTTCCACACCCCTGCACCTAGATTTAAAACACAAGAAAGATCCACGCCCTCGTTTAAAGTAGCAGAGAGGCTCTCCCTGCATGTAGGAGTGAGGATAGAAACCCTGGAGCACAGCTTCAGCCCTGGTCTTCTCCATCAGGGCTCCTTTTGGGCCACCAGGAGCCAGGCATCCCTGTCCCGCTGGGCAAAGTGGTCCCTGCTCCCGGACCCCTGCTCTCTACAGTAACGAATCTTTGCAGCAGGAGAGGCAGAAAGTTTCTCTGCCCATGTCACGCACACGGGGACACCATGGGCTAACACGGGTTGGGGCGACACAGCTTCACCTCCTCCACCATCCCTATTCTTCGCACTGATTTAACACGGTATTTAGGGAAGCAGCGAGGCTCGCCGAGTACCGCTTGTTTGGAGGCGGCTGTGCTGTTTCCACGCACCGGAGAGAGCAGCGACAACGGGGGAGGGAGGAATTAGGCACCGACGGCTATAAAGGGGCCAGTAAATGCGTGATGCAGGGTCTCGGCCGCCCCTCAGAGCCCCGACAGCGCCACGGCGGAGGGTCCTTCACCCTAATGTCGTCCCACAAACAGCCCGGGAAGGGGAAGGGGAGAACAACAACAAGCAATAACCCCTTCCTGACGTGCCACCCCCCACCCGAGCCAGCGCATCCCACACACACTCCCTATGGATAGGGAAAACCCCGGAGGAGGAGGAAAATCTCACCTCTTCGCAGGGCGGCAGCTGCAGGGCGGCCGCTTGCCAGCCCAGCAGCCAGCAGCAGCACACCCAGGCGCTGCCCGGGTACCCCCGCTCCGCTCCGGCCCCCTGCATCCTCATCATCTTCATCCTCATTCTCACCGTCCGCCGCGCACCCTCGGCCGGCCCGGGTGGGTATCACCGTCCCCTGCTCCTGCCCCGGCCGCGGCCGCAGGGTCGAGC
>JANHGB010014255.1:18827-34839 GCA_026283785.1 Coracopsis vasa | reverse complement strand
CAGAGAAGCTGTGGCTGCCCCATCCCTGGCAGTGTTCAAGGCCAGGTTGGACACAGGGGCTTGGAGCAACCTGGTCTTAGTAGAAGGTGTCCCTGCCCATGGCAGGGGTTGGAACCTGATGAGCTTTGAGATCCTTTCCAACCCAAACCATCCTGTGATTCAATGTTGTTCTGCCCATCAGAAAGCTTTTGTAATTAAAGAGTTTGCAAAAAGTTGTAATAAAATCAGTACAGAACAGACAAAAAGCACATACACCTGAACCTGGGCTGCTCCATCCTAGGAAGGATGCACAGACTGGCCAGAAAGTGCTCCTGCCCTTGCAGGATACAAACCCCGCACCAGGAGGGTGCCGAGGGTCAGAGAAGTGCTCAGTGCAGTGTTACCAGATGGAGAAGCTCTGCCCAGCAATGAGTGAGTGGTTGCACTTGTGCCTCGTGTTTTCAAGCACACAAAAGGAGGGCGGTTTTACAAAACATGATGTTTAATGGATATTCCCTGCATGGATCAGGGGATGGTGAAGAGTGCTCTTAGAACTCTTCAGCAGAACGCTTTCCAGTACTGACACAATTAATGATTTACTGAGCTGTCAGAAAAAGAATGTGGTTCAAAGGCAGCCTCACAGCTCCTCTGTAATTGTTTTTCTTCTTTCTTTGCAGCTGAGGAGTTTGTCAACACATACAGCACTTCCTGCTGCAGCCTGCCTCAGCGTGCAAGACTGACATCAGAACTCAGCGCTGGACTTACAGGAGCAAAAACCCCGCAATTATGGAGGAAAATGATTAAAAATATATCATGGATGCACCTTTGAGGTTATACATTTAAAAATGTTTGCTCTGAGCTTTTATAATGGGGGATGAGCACAGAAAATCTGTTTTGGCTAAAGTGTCAGGAACTGAGAGCAGGAAAACCTGTAGTTTTTCTTTTGATGCACCAATTCATGGAACTTAACAGGCATTTTCTCCTTTTAAATACTTCCCTGTGGCAGGTTGTTCTATCCCATAGTTATTTACTTGCTAATAAACCAGACTATTTCACACGTGGACTATAAAATCTTCCGTGATTTGTTAAAAGATTCATTATTGCACTTGAAAGAAATTTGCGCTAAAAGAACATAAGAAATGAATTTCAGAAATTGGAATATGCTTCCTCACACAGAGACAGGACACCTGACCCAAATTAGCCAAAGGGGTATTCCATACCACAGCACGTCATGCCCGGTACAGAAACTGGGGAGAGTTACCTGGAAGGCCCAGATTACTGCTCGGGTCAGGCTGGGTATCAGTCAGCAGGTGGTGAGCAATTGTATTTTGCATCACCACTGTTTGTTGGTTCTTTTTTTCCCATATCTTTTGTTATTTCCCTTTTCATTATTATTGTTACTATTGTTATTTCTAGTAGTATTAGATTGTATTTATTTTAAATATTAAACTGTTCTTATCTCAACCCATGAGTTTTACTTTTTTCCCCTGATTCTCCTCCCCATCCCACTGGCAGGGGTGGTGAGCAAGCAGCCTCATGGTACTTAGTTGCCAGCTGGGGTTAAACCACGACAGTGAGACAGATGTTAGGTTAGTGCGTGAGTTTTTGTGACACAGTGTATATACAGGAAAAGAGGAATCTCATTCTCTTACAGTGCTGTGATAAATTGCTGTTTCCAGTGGTCATCTCAGAGTCTATCAGGATGGATGTGGTCGAAGGTAAATGAAAACTCGGGGCAGTAATTGTAGCTTCTGATACAGCTCTGGGGACAACTTCAGTGGTGTTATTGACACTGCCAAGTACAGGTGTGATGGTTGTGGTACCAGCAGTATGTGATGCTGTGGTTGTAGAAGCCAGTACAGCAGTTGAAGTCATTGGAAGATCTGAAAAACAAGAACAACAATGATACTTGGTTAAAGTCAGTACACAAGCAAATCACAAATGGTGCTATAAACCTGGGGAGGATTGTTATGTTTAATGATTAGAAGCAAAAACCGAATTCCAGTTCTATCTGCCAAGCAGTCAGATTATCGATAGGTATCTGCCTGAAGCTACAGAAATGATTTCCTGAAGTCAAGCTGAATTTATTAACAGTAATAAAGCATCTGGGTGGAGGGCTGTTGAGAAGTTAAACAACTCGTGGTTTGTTCTGTTCTTTTCTCAGTACCTCAGAAGACAATGACTTTGTACCAGGGAACTGAATTTTGCACGTTAGGGAAAACTCACTGAAACCACTTGTCTCTTCAGGATATTATCAGCATTGACTGTGGCCTCTCCAGATCCAGTATCAATGTGGCAGATCTTAATGATTTATTGACCATTCACACTCTTAGTGTTGGGTCTTATCCTTTCTTTCTCTTTCCTCCTGTATCTTTTTCTTATGCTTTGCAAACCAAGCAAGCTTTCAGTAAAGGGCACCACGATGCTGTGTTCAGAAGGCAGCATGTGGTGGAATACAAAAGCCAGCATATTCACTGTAAGTATGATTGGTTGGAGTAGCACAACAGCGATGTGATTGTATTTACCTTTGAAGCATTTTTTCATGTCAGGACCCAGCCACATGTTGTCAGGACAGGCACAGGTGTACTTGGGAGAATGGGGGGAGATCTGAGGTGCAGGGAGACACAAATACTCACAGCCTCCATTTGGCTGGGGGCTGAGCTCACAGGAATCTGGAGCTGTTCAAGGATGGAAGAAAAGACAAGTTATTTTTCTAATTATTTATTTCTTGTTCTTGGCAAAGAAATACCAGTTCAAGAAGACTCTTCCACTCCCTACCTCAATTAATTGGGCTGCTTAAACACCTCTACACTTTGGAGTAGAGTGAGACCTTACACTGCTGACAGAACTGCCCAAATATGAGACAAATGGCAGGCAGCACAGTAACAAGTGTAACTCACTGTTATCAGAGGTGTTAATTAAACAGCTATTAACAACTTGCAGACTTCTCAATAATTGCTGCTGAATTAATCATGCAGGAACTTCAGACTTTAGGCACTGATTTCACATTATTACCTGTGCTTTCTCTCATTGAGGGCCACCAGGAAGCATTTCATTTACTAGCTCAAATAAAGCTCATTTAGGCCTTACCTTTGGGCTGCTTTAACTCGTGGAATACCACAATGTCATGAGGATTATTGAGGTTTTCTGCCAGAACGGAGATGTCCAAACCATTCAGCCTGTTGGCGCTGAAGATCGCTTCATTCTCCAGGTCAGTCCAGAACACTCTGTCCTGCAGGAAACATCGCATTCCTGAACTCCTCAAATCCAACTCAAGTTGGATTAAACTCCAGTAGTCTGTCACTGCACTGTGTTCCTACCCTGGGGCACCTCTTGTTCACACCATGGCAGCTTTATGGGGTTTTTTTGGGCACTGGCATTTTGAGTGTTCAAAAGCACAGCAATCCTAAATGTCTACAGAGTGCTGAGCAATTTTAGTAGCTATGAGACCGAGATGAGGGAGCAGAAATTTGGTTAAGTACAGGGAGTTGCATCCATTCCATTTCTCAACTGGTTTTTAAAAGACAGGCTGGAGCACAGGCAGAACCAAAAGGCCACACCAAAAACTTTTGCTGATTTTTTTCCCCTTTCCAAAGTTAAGACCTTCATTGAACAGGTATCCATGAAGAGGCCAGTGCCTAGAGCACACCTGGAAGATGAGTATCTATTTATTAATATCTTTTGCATGGCATACTATGATTGAAGATGCAAAATAACTAGTCAAGGAGGTACACAAGAACTGCAGTTATCAAACTGTATTTAGTTGTTTGCTCAGCTATGTGTGCTGCTGCCTGCTCAACCCACATGTAATGCAGTAAGGAAAGCCACATTGCTGGAGAACAAGAGTTATTTATTGAAATCATAATGAAATAAAAACTTAAATTATCAGTTGCAGAAGGGTTGTCTGTTATTCAAACCAGCCATTCAGATGAGGAAGGGTGTAACAGAGGTGAAATAACCCAAGAGATCCTTCCAAACACTGCTGTGAGCATCAATGTAAAGAGCAGCAATGTCCTGGGGAAACCTGTGCCCAGAGTAAGATGCCCAGATACCATACACATTGCATGGGAGGAGTAAGGGTTTTATGGAAGAGGGTTTTCCTGAGTCAAAAGCCAACCTATTAAAGTGACATGAAGGGAAAAAAAGGGAGGCTGACACACCCTGACATGGAGCCAACCAAACACCTTTCTCAGCTATAGGTTATTTAAGTGAGGGGCCAAAGCTGAAGCTTTTGTTCCCATACTTGTTTAGGTGATCACAGAAAAGAGCTTGGCTACAACAAAAGACTCCGCTGTCCTAGGCTAGTGACACTTGGCAATCCTCTGCCAGGGCAGGAAGAGCTGGATTGGCTCTCTGCTTCCATCCAGCCACAGCAGGAATTTCAATTATGTCTTCCATAGCCCTAGAATACTCCTGAGATAGGATGGGGAAAGCAGTTTTGAACGCATGTATCTCATGTATTAGATCTTAAGCATGAGATACAAACTGCAGGGAAGCTGTTAGCCATGGGCCCTGCTGCAGGGTAGTTCTGTTTGAGCTAACAGCAGCAATGTGGATGCCCATTTAGGTAGTAATTCCTGCAGGTCTCAGCAGGTCCGAGTTCTTCCCTGATGGCATTTGAAGGCTGGAATTATACTATTTAATTAATTACCAACTCAGTACTGCTGCAGTGTGACACTCAACGGTAACAGAAGTACTGAATCTACAGCTCAGAGGGTTTTCAATGGAAAAAACTGAAGTAGGAGTTGGCAGCCTTTGAAGATGAGCTTGTGTCTTTGTAGGATTAGAGCTGTAATTCTGGGGACAGGGAGGTTCCTCTGACATGTGGCAGGGTTTGTGTGTGTCTGTCACACCTGGAGCAGATCAGCCTGAAAGAGAATTCTCTGACCCCTTCAGCACCAGGTGAACACACACCTTTGTAACGCCAAGTACCCCTCCCTCAGCAACACACTGGTTACAGTGACTGCAGGGGGAGCCCTGCCAGGCCCTTGCTGCACGGATACTCCCAGGCCTTTGCATGAACATTTGGCTCAATTCAAACCAAGGAAACCCCATTTTCCAGTTCTGTGGGAGGTGTTATGCTGGGCACCACTATCCTCATGGATACACTCGTGCTACATTCGGTAAAAGCATCATGCGACCGACGCATTGCTCCTGATTAAGGGCATTAGAGAACATTTTTCCCTACTGAACCCACACCAGGTTAATCAGTTTCTACAGCAGCGACCGCCCTCGCTGAGCTTCCGTTGCTATGCAAAAGGCAGAGCTTTTAATCAAGAGCTGAGACCTCTTGCAGCCTCCAGTCTGTTCTGCAGCCAGTTATGACTCTTACCTCAAACACTGCTAAGCCGAAAGGATGGCTCAGATCATCCACAGAAGAGATCAGAACTTTCCTGTTGCTGCCGTTGAAATCAATGCAGGACAGTGAATGCAGTTTGGAGTCTACCCAGTAGAGACGCTGATTCAGCAAATCTGAGAAGTGAAACACAATGAAGCAGAATTACACACAGCTCCTGCACTCTTTTTCTCTTGCCCAGCATGTTTTTCCCGCTGGCAGCATGACTAATCTCTTTATTATTGGGCCCTATTTTTTTTTAACACTAGTTCTGATTTTGACTCAGTGCCCAGATATGCTGGGATAAGACCCTATAAATAAGATTAAAAAGGAGGAACATTCTGTTGTGTGTGGGGAATGGCTGACTGACAGCTTTGTACAATGAGGTTCTTTTGTTACCAGGAGGAGCAGGCCAGCAGCGGTTTGGGCTTCCCAGAGTCACTCATCAGTGCCTGAGGGAGAAGCTTCATCCCTCTCAAGACTATTCAGTCCTTGGCCTCTTGCTGGAGGACAACTGTGATTCAAATGAAACACCTCTCTGAAGGAGCTGTGATTTACACATTTTCAGGGAAGAATCATCCTGGGCCCCGAAGCCTTTTTGTACTCCAGGTTGGGGAAGGCTGGTGGGGGGGACACTCCTACCAAAGCCAAACAGGTTTTGGGGAGGGTGCAGGTCACAGTAGAAGGGAAGGATTCAGTGTTACTTAGAATACTAAGCACTGAATTTCTCTTCCTGGAGTAAATTCATTCATTTTGGATGAGATTCACTGAACAGAATGCCAGTGGATGAGTGCCAACACAAAACAAGTTCTGTAATTAAACAAGTCATTAATTAATTTCTTAATTACTAAAGGATAACATTATTTGTTCACAGCAGTAGCACTTCAACACCATGCACTGGTAGCAGCACTTTCTCCTCCGTCCTTGTCATGGCCAGAATTTTCAGATATAAAACCAAGCAGAGAACCTCACATTTACATGGTGTCAAACACACACAGCTGTAGCTCCAGAGGAAGGTGTCCCCTGTAGCCCCATGAGAGCAGGAAATCTCCTTTCTCCTGCGACTTGGTGTGCAGTGAGAGTGACCACAGCCCACTGTGGGCCAATAGGATCATACAGTGCTTTGGGTCAGAAGGGACCTTAAAGATCATCTTGTTCCAACCCCCTGCCATGTGCAGGGACACCCTTGATGATCAAAGACCTGTCCAACCTGGCCTTGAACAGTGCCAGGGATGAGGCATCCACAGCTTCTCTGGGCACCTTGTGCCAGCGCCTCAGCACCCTCATAGTGAAAAATATTTTTCCTAAGATCTCATCTCAATCTCCCCTCTGTCAGGTTAAAGCCATTCCCCCTTGTCCTGTCACTACAGGCCCTTGTAAAAAGTCCCTCTCCAGATTTCCTGTAGCCCCTTTAGGCACTGGAGCTGCTCTAAGGTCTCCACGGAGCCTTCTCTTCTCCAGGCTGAACCAGTCCAGCTCACAGCCTGTCTTCATAGGATGCAAGGTACAAGCCAAGATAGGTTCCATCTCACCACCCTGACTCCGAGTGGCTGGGCAGGCATGTTGATGTGAAAGGGGCTTTGCAGGCCCCGTGTCTTCCTTTGATGTACTCACTGAGCACTGCCTTTGTGCAGTTACAATTTTGGTTTCACAATTAACAACAAAAATGAACTGATGTCAGCCACAGTAGGTGCTGTGGCTCTTCTCTGGGCTCTTACCAAGTGTGATGCCATTTGGCCACTCGATGTTGTCAGTCACCAGCACTTGCCGCCCCACGCCGTTCAGGCCGGCCTTCTCGATCTTAGCTTTGTCTCCCCAGTCAGACCAGTACATGAACCTGAAAGAGAAAGATGGAACAACACAGTAAATTGGACTCTAGTGTAAGAAATCTGCACTAATAATCAGGCTAGCATGTCCCCTGTTCTCTCTTCAGCGTCTTCAGTGAATTCTAGTATGCACCTAATGGAGCCACATACTGCTCCACAGGTTCTCTGCCACAGGACTTGCACCACAAGTGCAAGCTGTGTCCCTTCAAAGACTTGTTGAACTATCTCAGCAGTCCCATTTCAGTTCAATGGAACTATCTTAAAGGGCACCTGAAGTCTTGATGAGGTTAAGAACCACCCACAAGTTTGTAAGAGAGGCAGAAAGATGACCAGAACATCTCCATTGGCAAAGGGAGTGTTTGTGGTCTTTACACCTACCTCCGTGTGGGATCAACAGCAATGGCTCTTGGCTCACTGAGGTCACTGTTGAAAAGTGTCCTCCTCCTGCTTCCATCTGCAGTGGCCACTGAGATGGTCTTGTTTCCAGAATCCGTCCAGTAGATGTTCTTATGGACCCAGTCTATTGCCAGTCCTTCGGGAGAGTTCAGTTGGCTGTCTATCAGAATCACCTGCTCAGCGGTGTCACTTGCTTTGTCTATGTAGGCACTGCAAAGACAGGACTCGTCATGGCGCTGGCATGGCACAGAGAGGGACGTGCACACGTGCATGGGGTTGTCCCTCAGCTGAATGCCACGTAGCACCTGTGCATCCCCATGGAAAGAAAGCGCACAAGTGGCTGCTTGGGTGACATAGAAACCTTTATGGCTATGTGCTGCAACCTTCGGCTTTCCTATAGCTTGTTCTTATTTCCTTACACCTGGGTGATAGGCATTTCTAGAACAGGGAACTGACATTCCATTTTTCTACCTGTTTCCTGCTAGAACTGCACAATTCAGGACAACATTTGACTTCAGGCATGTTAATTTCAATAGCATCAATTCATGGGATTTATGGACATTAGAAATATAATCTCCAGTGCTCAGCCGAACAGAGTTGAATTCAGCATGTAAAGAAATGTGCTTAAATGTACTGCAGAATTAGGACCTGTGTAACTAATTATGATTCATCAAAGGGATTCACGGCACTGTACTAATTTGGCAAGTGATCTCATTAGATACGAAGAAAATGTTCACTAAGCATCAATGGCAGGCTCCACATCTTTCCAAACACTAATGGAAGGCAGCAAACTCCACATGGGTATTTCGTAAGAAACTCAATGTTGCTCCTACAAGCACACAGGCTGATTCTGCACTGTTGCCCCTGCCCCAGTATCAATTGCACCAAGTGAACTGAGATGGAGTTAAGAGTTTGCATGCTTAGCCTGCCTCTTAGAGTAACTTGGAACATCTTAAAAAAGACTCTTGTTTCAGTTTGATGAGCAGCACTTGTTCTAACTACACAACTCCAGGCCAGGTAACTCCTCCTCAGTGTTAACAGTGTGTTCAGTACTTCATGTCCACCACTGCGGAGAGCTGCTGCCCTGTACCCTTGGCCTCATTCACTACACTTGGTGGGGAAGCTGAGAGAGGCTCCTGTGGCTTTCAGAATGGGAGGGCTGAAGTACAGGTGACATGGCAATTCTCCCAGCAACTAAGTCTTGTAAAAGATCTTCTGACACCCCAAAGGGGACATCACCTCAGTAGGAGAGGAGCTGGATAGGCAAGTGAGGTGCATTAAGAAAGATGGGATCTCTTGCCAGCAATTACCTCCTGTCCCAGTTTTCACATTGTGACAGCCTCTCAACTATAGACTGCTTTTCCCCCGAGGACTCCTGCAGGTGAGTCCTGTTCTCTGCTGGAAGGACATGGTGGCCTTTTGTTTAGAAGTGTTTGATATTAGTGATGGTAGCAGTATCTTAAACAGTAATTGTTGAGAGTTTACAACTGCACAGCTTGCTCTGCAGGCAAGGTGGGACTTACAACAAAGCTCATGCAAGTAGCATTAACAAAGAGAAAAATTCTGCTGCTTGGAGAAAGACAAAGGCTTGGTACAGCCATGTCCAGGGTATGAACACTGTTCAGTGGCCGCCAGTGTCCCAGGGCATTCACTGTCAGCTGCAGAAGGAGCAGTGGGTCTCAAGTAACTCTGTGTATGCATACAAAACCCTTACCCACCCTGCCTGTGCCTGCAGAATCAGGCTCAGTGAAAGCAGCTTTCTCCTATGATATCTCGTGATTTTCAGAGGCCCGCAGACTCAGGGTACCTGCCGAGCTACTCAAGTGCTTCATACGCAGCATGGCCTGTGCAAATTTCCCTGCCAATGGCATGGGAGACACCAGAGCCTACAGAAACCCTGCCTTGGCTCCCACACACTGAAACCAATCAAACTTTGGCTGATCATTAGCTAAAATCCAGAACAAATCACTGCAGAAGCTGCAATAGGGTGCAATAGCTATGCAAATCAGAATATACATGGGGGATTTTCAGCACATAAATTAAATACATTTTTAACTAGGCACACTCACAAAGCCCTGGTACATAATACTGTGATGGATGCCATAAAACAGCTCAAGGAGGAAGGAGAATCACAGAATGTGTGCTGTGGTCAAGTGCTGTGAATTTAAACCCAGTCTACCAGAGTCTACAGTGGGCAGCCAGTATCTGTGTTGCTACCTCCTTGTTCCCACCAGTAGCATCCTTTGTGCTTTCAGTCCCTTGTGGTTTCATGTACAACAAGCACACAGCACAGCAACAGTCTCATGCAGCACTTCTTAGCAATAGTATGATTCAGTAAACGGAAGTCTACATGTAATTACACAAATGCAGCAGGATCTATTATTATCAAACCAGATCACTGCACAAGGTCCTGATTTCTTTATCAGTTCCTAAAGAAGCTTAAAAAGTCTGGGCCACAACAGATAATCCAGTAAGGGAAGAAAAGCCCTCGGGTACCCTGCACTGCTCTCTGCAGGTTGAACCATAGCTTTGGGAAGGTACCAAACCACTCATCCTCTCTTGCCCCTTACCTGTAGATTTTTCGGTAGAACAGGTCACACCAATATATCCTGTTTGTGGACACCTCCACATCCAGTGCCACGACGTTCTTCAGCATGGGAATGAGGCGAGAGTAGTCCCTTTTCACCAGGTCTATCTTGCGGACCTCGTGGCGGTTGGTGAAGATCAGGTATGGGCTCTTGCCTACCACAGAAAAGCAGTCAGTTTAGGAGCTGACCCAAGGGCTGGACTCAGCTTTCATTTCTCTTATCAGTCACTGATAGTTCTGCTTTGTAAGGAAGCTTTACACCACACCAGAAGCAAGTGTAAAAGGCTTCCAGAGGCAGAGCTATCATGTGAACATGGAGGCCCACAGCATCTCTAATTCATGGCCAGGACAAGGAAGAGAAGGAAATCCAGGCTCTGGGCTGGCTGGAAGGAAGGCAGACAGACAGACTCAAGGCATCCCAGAGCCACACTGAATCCAGCAAAGCCAGGACTGGTTGCTGGAGAGGAATTTTAGACTGCCATGTACATGCAGAACTCAGAACAGTCACCTGAGCATTTGGACTCAGGCAGTTCACACCTCTCTTGGTTGGGGGTGGGGGAGGAAGTGGGCAGAGCCAGCAGCCTGGGTGCCAACGATACTGCTACTGCAGTCACAATCTCAAACCAGCCAAGGCTGGAGCCTCTCAAGCATAAAGTTGACCTGAATTTTCCAGGGGACAGGAGAGCAGGACACACAGATATCAACAGTTACTTTGCTTAGAAGGCCATAGCCAGCACCTTAGTCTCCATGGTCATTCACAGTGGGCCCCATGGAGGCCAGTTTCCCAGTGAAGGAGGCAGGCACCCGTGCCTCTAGCTTAGACCAAGAGGTGCACGTCCTTGCCCTCTGCAAGGGCAAGGGAGCACATGGGACTCTCTGTGTTCTGAATTGTCACTTAAATAAGCTGAGAGTCGGACAGCCAAAGCTTTAGTTTGTTCTTTGTGCACCTCCCTGTTTGAGGTAGGTACAGGAAGGAGGCTCAGAACGGGCTTTAGTGGCTTGTCTCCGACAGTAGCCAGTTGAAGATCCTAGCAAAGAGTGTCCTTCCATTGGGAAGGACAAAAGGGGACTAAGGAACATGACACTGAAAGGGAAGAGCTGGAACAAGGTTCTAGCTCTAGAATACGTCATGCTGCAGAGCTCTCAGCACAGACTCTTGGGCACAACAGAGTTTTCTAACCAACAAGCAGGTCACTGTCCCAGGATTTGGGTCAGTCCTAACACATGGCAGGTATGAGACTAACAGACTTTATGAGGACAGCAGGGCACTGTGTCTACCATATAGAACTTGGGAAGGAAGAAGCTACATGGATGTGGCAGGATACTACTAGAGAAGCAACTCTGTATTGCAGGTAACTCACCCTTCCCCAAGAGACTCACCAGTTCCATTAAAACACCCCCCAGCATGGCTAATGCTCAGTCTTGCGCAATTCAGCTTTCCATCCCTCTGACATTAGCATTCATTTTTGCAATAAGGTCAAGCAAACTGCTGGTGTTCATGTTGGTATTTGCATAGGAGGGTGGCGAGGTGGCTAACCCACTGTGCTTTAATTGGCATGTTTTCTTCCTTTTACCAGCACCACCACTAAATGCTTTTGCTGCACTGTTTTTAATAACACCTGTCAAAAGACCTTCTTTTCTAGTTTCAGCTTCAAACAGCCAGCTAGTGACTGTAATCTTGCTCTGTACACTGTTAAAATATTCTGATCTGCATGATCAGTAGTTCTTGCCTAGAGACGCATCTGCTATCACTGCAGCAGTTCTGTGCTGCTTGGAATGAAACGTCTTTGCTTTCCTTCTTTGCTAGTTTCCTTTTGTTTTTGTTTCTCCAGCCTCAGCCCTGCAAGCATGTTTTCTTATCGGAGTTGGGATGTTGAGCAAGCAGAGTTGAAGTGCCTGTGGTGTTCTCTTACCTACAGCTTTGCAGTTCTTGGACAGGGTGTCCATCTCGTATCCTTCGTAGCACTCGCATTTGTAGTCCCCCTTGTAATTAATGCAGATCTGGCTACAAGCGTCTGGATTCTCACATTCATCTATGTCTGAAAGGAGTGTTTGAAACCCATCAATAACTTGAAATCAAACCATCTGTGATGGAGCAACGCTGAAGTGAATATAATCACGTCTCTGTATGGTGAAACACAAGGGACTGCTGTTTGCATGTAAATTACCTCCACACGTTTTTTTATCCAGAAGCTTGTATCCGGGCGGGCATTCACATTCATAACCAATCTTCAAGTCTTTGCATATGTGTGAGCAACCACCGTTGTTCATAGAGCACTCATTAATACCTGAAAAGGATACACAGATTATCTGTGACTTTTAGTTGTAAGACTGAATAAAATTAAGAGATGTCCCGAGACATTTTCCCATATATCATAGCTTTTGGTAGCCAGGAGCTCGCCACAGAGCATATGAGCGACTCCACAGATAGGAAGCCACCACCATATCGCTTTCTAGCTCTTTATTATTCCAAACCAACACTGTAGGATCATTTGAAAAGCTAGTGCCTAAATGAACAGGGAGCCCTGGGGATACAGTGCATGTGATTCTCTGCATCTCATCCCATCAGAGAGCTGCTGCTTTGAGCATGTTCTGCCACATGTGAGAAACTTCCAAGGGACCTCAGGGCTCGCTCCAGGAGGCTCCTTCTTCCCCATGCGCTAGTTCATGTTGATTTTTCTGAAGAGTCTCTCTGAGCTTTAATAATTCATGCTGGGGGAGTCCCACCTCCCAGGGGCCAGCTATTTTGAAGTCCTATTTTCCCATCTAGCTCCAAGGAATGATCTATGTGAAAATTCCAGAAAACACCACAGTACAGTCTGTCAGAGATACTCCATTAACACCGAGGTACAGTCCTCCCACAAGCACATCCTACACTAGAGCCTCTGCTGGCAGCCTGCATCAGCCCAAGTGTGCAATTTATGAAGCAACAGCCCCAATCCTTTCCTGGGTCCCTGTTGGATCCCAAGGCCACCTTTCTGATCCTGCTTTCAAGTGCTGAAATGAAAAACAGACTATGTGGATCCTTGTAACTAGAACTGCATGAGAGGTTGAGGAAAGCTGGTCTCCTGTCAGAAATAACATTTCTTGTTATAATTAACCTATGCAAGGTGTAGAAGTCCTCTCCCTAAGTAAGACTGCTGAAGAGAAGCTGTGGGATTTCAGGGATAGTGGGCTCACTAGAACAAGCAAAACTAATTTGCTTCAATCTACAATGCAATTTAAAGGCAAATTTTTCATTCATCTCTTACTTCTTGCTTCCTTGCACACTGCAGGTGAGCAGTATAGCAGAGCCATTAAACTAGTGCTCTTCGAAGAAAATGAAAACAACCACAAGCTAATGAAGTCAGGAAGACTAGGAAAATACCATGCCAGAAGGAACCGCATCTCAGCTCTGGGATGCTTTCACCTTCCTATCAAAGCCACACACATACAGATATCAATACATTATTAATAGAGCAAGTTCACTAGGCTCCAAGAAGACATCCACAGAGTCACTGTGTATTGTCACTGATGTTTATTAATGGGTATCATATATTCCTGTCCTTGCACAGAACTCCTGAAAATGGGGTCATAAACATGCACAACTGCTCTCTGCAAAATACTACAAAGGCTGTTTCAACTAACAAGCAAACTCACTCAGATGATTCCCATAGTTTCAGAGGTACTTTGTGGAATGGAGAGACTGTAAATCAAGTGCTGGTTCACTTGCTGCACTTCTCAATCGGAGCTGAGGAGAAGCCTGGCAGAGACATGAGCCTGTTCTCTTTCTGCTGGGCAGCTGCTGCCCAGTACCTAAAGTTCAGCAGTATATTCACTGCCTGCCTAAAATAAGACAAGTGATGCTCCATCTTCTGTTGTGCTTTCTTTTGGCAATCTTGGAGGGCACTGCAGTGTCTAGCACACAGCTAGACAGACACACCAAGATGAGGAGCATGTCCTGCATCTCCTGCCTTCTGTGTGGATTACTTCTGTGTGGGTGTTACATTCACAGCAATCCACATCACTCAAAGAAACATGTTTTCTTTGGGGGCTATTTTCCACTCAGCTTCCTAACTCAAAACCACACTTCACTGCCAGCTTGGGACTGCACCTTGTCAGCCAGGGCACCAAGCTGAGCACCAAGCCCAGCTGAGCTGTGCCACTGCCCTGTCTCCTAAGATAAATTAGGCTGTCAGCTTTGTTGAGAGACCTCCACAGACAGACAAGTTACAACACCCACTCAGAAAGACAGGGAGATGTGGATTAGTGTGAGAAGGAAGCAAGGCCATACTGAAAGCACAAGGTAAGAGCATCCTCACTAGGCACTGATAACGGAAGAAAGACTGACAGTTCTTCCTGAATGTGAATTATTTCTGAGGCAGGCACTGAGCTCAATGCTACTGGTGCTTCATGACATCATGGAATGAGTCTTTCTGCCCGAGACATTTCTGCACTGGGGAACAAATCCAATGTGTCTGAGTAATGCTGCAGATCGGGGCTGGTGCCCACAGTGGCTGGTGGGAGGGAAAGGTGAGAGAGGAGCTGCCCTGGTGAGAATGGCACAGCTCTCTGGTGTGGGCTTTCCATTCTGCTGACTCTGACATGCAGATCTGGCTCTTATGGCTTGAGCATTGCCACCAGCCCAGAGTGAGCAGGAAGCTGCAGAGAATTACCTGCTGTCATTTCTAAGGGAAGCAGCAATAACATATAAAATCCAAAAACGGATGAAGTCATCTCTCAGTTATCTCTCTACATGTTTTCACATCCGAAGTATGTTCCCAATGTTAAATTGTTATGATGCTATCATTATCTTACAATTCAGAGATAATTTAGGCAGTAAGGCTAAATAAACGGATCTGTGCTTTAGAGGACACTAGTATCTGAGGAGAGGGGGAATTCCGGCTTCCTAGACCCATGCCCAGTTCATACGTCCCTCCAATAAAAGCTGAGCTGAGAAGGGCACAGTTCAAACTTACAGATGATCAGACTAGGCTACTAATTATATTCATATGAAGGGTGATGAAAGAATAAAGGCAAGGAAAGAGAAGCAGAGCGAGAAATAGCATTAGCAGCTACATGTGGTTACACTCAAAGCTGTGAGCACCAGATGGAGAAGAGGGGAAGCAGTTACAACAGGAGCAACACGTAGAAGGCAAGTACTGTACCACATTCTTTCAGAGGCTCGTCAGACCAGTCCCTGCAGTCTCTATGTGAATCGCACACTTTGCCTCCGTCAATGCACTCTCCACTCTTACACTGAAACTTGCTGGGACTTTCACATGCTGACTCTGTCATTTCGGGCAAGAGAGGAAAGCAACTAAGTTAGATGAGGCTCATAGCAACGAACAGCCTGACACAAAGTTTCAAGAGGGTGTAATTAGCAGAAATAGGATGGGATTAAGCAAATGAACATTAAGCCTGAGTATCATGCAAGGTACTTTTCAAGTCATACAGTCTGCAGGGTCAGCACAATCATCTCTCCCAAGCAACCCCACTGCCAGAATGGCTTAAAACTCTCTACAGGAACAGCCTGCCATGGCCCAGAGGAGCAGTACAGGCTTCTTTCCCTTTCCAATGGCCACACAGCTCTCACAGGCTCACACCACGGAGCATAAGCAGTGCAGATCTGTCTGTACCTACCTTGTATGCAGCCTGCCTCATCGCTGTTGTCAGGACAGTCATGCACCTTGTCACACTGCTTTGCTCCGTGGATACAGGTCCCATCACCACACTGGAATTCATCCGGCTGGCAGGTCACCAGAGCTTTAAGACAATGCATCCAAGCATCAGCTACACAGGACTTGAATCTTTTGTGGTACCTTTTAGCCATGTACTCTGACACTGCTGGAGTTTTGCAACCTCTGCCAGCAAATGTCATAGAGCACTGGCTGCTTCCATCAAAGCAAC
>JANHGB010014255.1:3098-18727 GCA_026283785.1 Coracopsis vasa | reverse complement strand
AAAGCAACTGAGGCAGTTCCTGTGCCCCTCTGCCACCCCAGATCACTGTCTACGTCCTGGGGAAAAGATCCCCAAAGCCCATATGAGCAGATCTAGTCAAAAGAATCAGTGCAGGCAGTGAAGCTTCTTGGGTAAGACACAAGAAAGCAAGCAGGCAGCAAAACTATTAGCAGTGGAGCCTCTCTGGGGTCCTAAGTCTGTGTGAGAGGCCAGGCTGCTTTCCAACTAGGAGTGAAAAGTGTCACTGGAAAGGCAAAGGCAACTGCTCCTCAGCTTTCCTTCCTTCAGAAAAAGTTGTATTTAAGATATATTTCAAAACATGTTCAGGCTAAGGGCATGGGCAAGAGACATATATGTATTGACTCTGCCAAAGCCAGTGTGGCCACACTGGGAACAAAGCTTAGTAACTCAGACATAGCATTTGGGTTACTAAATGCCCATGAGTTAACAGACAGAAGGCAGCAGAAGAGCTTCACTGCACTGCAAATTTGTGTTCCTTGTGATTACAGGCCAAAATCACCTCCACAGTTCAGGTCAGATTTCAAGCCCAAAGCTCATTTGCCCACGTCAGATTATTACAGACTCAAAAAAGATCTGGTAAATATCAAAGTTGGGTGAAAAAATAAAACACACAGCTGCATTGATCATACTAAAAGCAGTCAAGTTTCCCTCCCCAGGGTTACACAAATGAGAGACCTCCCTAGCTGGGACCAGACTTGTGCTGAGAAGGGTACAGGCACTCATTAGCCAGCAAAACGCTGCAGCCTGTAGTTCACTGGCAAAACCAGCTCCTCATTCCTGAGACATGTTCTGCAGCTTACTTCTGAAGGGCCCATCTTACAGATGTTGTCTTCAAATCCTATTAAGGCAGCACACCCTGGAGAGCTCTTGATTCTAACCTTTCTATCTTGCTGATTATGTCCTGGTATCACATGACAGAAAATCACTGCCTCTGAATAGCTACAGGAGGTCAGCACTAATGTTACTACATGGGAGGTGAGAGCTATGTGGCAGATCTTCCCTGACAATTTGACAAACTGGTTCTAATATAAAAATTACTACTTGCAGACAACTCATGATGAGCCACAGATATGAAATGAGTTAGCATCGATACCATAAAGTATCAGTTGCGCAAAGGCTCGGTAGTGTTGCATCCCACAGGACACAGGATCTGGATTCATGACCGCTTCGCTGGACTTAGCTCTAGTGCATCTTCAGCTGGCAAAGGGCACAAAACACAGGAAAAGCCACAACTGCAGGGCTGGTGGGGGAAGGGAGGAATCCTGCCTTTAGAAATACACAGTATTCACATGAGGAAAGTTTGGAAATAGCACTGCTCCTTGGAGAGGAAAGCCATATGCACTATATTCATAAAAAGCTGAAAAGAGAGAAATATCCCAAGCAATAAGAAGAGTTATGGGACCAGCTGTGTTGCCACATTTCAGTTAATAAACCCAGGCACAGAAATGGGAAACCTCAGTGGGACATCTGGGACAGCAGCTCCAAACTAAGCATGTGGGAACTGCTGCTCTAAATGGAGAAAAATGAAGAAGAGGAGGAAGCAAAGCTGTGGTCTGGAAAAAGCAGACCACACATTTGGAAGTGGCACTGAGAGCTCCTGCAGGGAAGCAAAGGTACTTGTGCTTGAACTGCTCCTGCCACATACAAACACCTGCCTGGAGAAGCCCTGCCGATAGAGAGACCACCTTCTCCCCTCTCGACCTCTTCTGAGCTAAACATTGGCCATTGCAAAGCTTTTTCTACTGCCTAGCCGAAAATACCTATGCCACAACTATTTCACGTCTTCACCCCCAACATGAAAACCAGTTTACTTCACCTCTTTTAAGTATTAACTCCCACAAAAGTGTAACATGGAATGAAAGCTAATTGGAGTCTTGTCTTTGCTGAAGCAGGAACAAGTCTCCATTTTATCAAGTAAATCTGCATGACAACAGCTACAGATTTGGAAGACAGGCGTTACAAAACCTACTAATTGTTCTCAACTGTAATCTTCAAAGCTCTTCTAAAAAGCAGTTATAGTTAGATGCTAAGAATAGAAAGGTTTCTAATCCTAAAACAAGATGAAGGAAAATTTTGCAGGAATTGTGAAGACAATGTTGAACAAGCAAGACTGAGAGAAATGACAGCACAGCTCTTAGCTCAGTTGCTAGAGGGACTGCAAAACATGCATGTGGGATTGTGCAACATCACTGCCCAAAGCTTTTACTTCAAGAAGGGAGAGAAGTTTGGAGATCAGGTTTGGTTTCCTGGCTCACTTCTCATTCAAGCAAAGCTGTGTAAGTTCAGAGCTTTGAGGAACGGCCCCTGAGACTCTTAACAGACATTTAAAAAGAGCAGTAACAGCTCTTACTGATCACAAAGATATTAAGGTACACATACAGCATTTCTATTCCTTGGTGCATTTTTCAGTAGGAAGAGAGAGAATACTATGTTTGTACCTGGCCTGGAGAGCATAAGTTTGAGGGAAGAGGGCCAGGAACTTTGTTATCCTGAGGCTGGGACACAAACCCATCTCAGCACCACTGGCAGAGTTGACAGCAGGTTGCCATCAGGGCCATTCCCACAGCAGAGCAATATCCTAAATAGAGGGAAGAGCTGTGCTGCTTATTTGCACAAGATGTTCAGAAAATTGCTGTGCTATTTCGGAGGGTTTAAATCAGGGAAATCTCAGCAGTTTTACAGCCATCTCCTCTGCTTTGCAAATCAAATACAGAACGATTTACCCAAGCCCTCTTAAATTAACAGGCACACTCAGACAGACACACTTCCCATTTGCAAATACCGGGCTCAAAGCTGTACTGCTCAAATTCAGCAGATACATTCCAGATTCCAAGTCTCAGCATATGTTTCTTGTGTCTTCTGTTTCCATACCCCCAAATAAACTTAATCTCAAGAAAATCCCTGCATTTGCAAAATGCATCAAACCCATTTATAGATGGGGCGACAGAGACACAAAAGTGTGAGGTCAGGTCCCAAGGGATCTGTTCTATTTGCATTGTTTAGTCTCCCTCCTGGATGCCCTAATGTGAGTTGCAAAGGGTATTTTAAAATATAATCATTCCAGATTTGGAGACTAATAAATCTAATGTAATGTTAATTTTATAAATATATATATGTATACATGTCTGTATATATACACTAAAGAAAAACCCCAACCACTCCACGTTCTCACACAGCTTTCCTGAAATGACTCATTCCCTATTTATTTGCTGTCTTGCTGCCAAAACTTGTTCACCAATTGTCACCCTTCATTTCTGCTCTCCTCATTTATCACCCCAAAATGCTTATAACAAACGACTGGTGATGGCCTCACGACATTCTTTTTTAAAGCATTAGCTCCCATATCTCCCTTTTATAGAGTGCAAACCCCAAACGATTCCCATTTGCGAGAGGAGATGTAATGCTGGTATCTTCAGTTTTAACCAAGTCAAGCCTAGTGGTACTTGGGCCACCCCTGATGCTAAGGGGATAGAGCACTGTCATACACCTCTAACTCCCTGTGTGCCACATGGTACTGATCTCAAAAACAGAATTTATGGAGAGGGGAAAAAATAAAGGTCAATCCCTAAACTCTTCAGTCCAGCAGATGAGCAGTGATGCTGAGTTTCCAGAGCTCTTAAATGTCATTTTCTTACTGCAGACGTGTGCACCCAAGCAACAGCTGCATTTAGGATGGAGAAGCAACCTTAGTTTTGACCCCCAACCCAGTTGAGCCACCAGCTACACAAGCACTCAATGCCACAAGTCCTCTCCTGGCTTAAAGATTCCCCCCCCGTGGTGTAAACAGCAGCAGGCTTAAGCACATCTGTGGCACTGGAGTGACTCCTGGCTTGCATGGGTGAAAATTGCAGAACCAGCCACTGTACAGAGGAGCAGTGGAGTAGCTAAAACATGGTGCTTTGAATCCCACTGTTTCCTGGACCACAGGACTGAAAGCAGCAGGAGCAGCTCACATGCTCATTTCTCCTGGGCAGATAAGCTGCACACTGTGCCGTGCTGAGACTTAGAAAAAACTCCAAGTGCTGAATCTCTGCTAGTCAGAGATACCATTGTCTAAAGTCAATTCTGCCACATTTCCTCCTGCCTCCACTGGTTGTCAGCACTGTGCTGTGCTGCAGCGGTGTCCAGCTGCGCCTTCTGCCCCAGGGAGGCTGCCCTCGGAGTATCTGGAAGAACTACGTGGTGAAGCTGCTCTGTAGTGGAGGGTTGCTGTCAGAGCTATGCTGCTTTTGGGCCTCACGTCTCAGCAGTTTGAGCTCAGCTGGATATTGTCGGTGTCTGTCAGATTAAGGAAAGAAAGCTGGGGAACAGAGAGCTGCATCTGCCTCAGCAAGGTACCTGGGCACTACTCACCCAGCAGTGTCAAAGTAAATAGGGCCTGTGAAAGACTTAGAACAATTCCTTTCAAGCTGAAACAACAGGGACTGAAATTCTGGAGACATTTCATCAGAAAGCACCATCTATAAGCCGCTCCCCTCTTTCACCATTTGAAAATGCAAGGGAGCTCACCTTTCCTTCTCCTAAATTGTCTGAACTCAGCCATCCTGCCAGGTTGCCATCACTACAGGGAATGCAACCTGTGGGACAGAGATCAGCTCCACTGGGAGTCTCCTGCCCCAGACACCAGTTCTTCACCTGTGTTTGCAATGTGGGCTTGGCCACTATGTCCTGACTCAGAAGGGACCCAGGTACATGATTGCCTGCAGGAGGTCTCCACGAAAACAGGTACCAAACACCACAGGCTGTCTCAGCTAGCAGTGCACACCTCTACTGGACATGCCCCTGCACAGCTTTCTTACAGTCACTTCACACCGATATGAAGAACCAGCTTTGTCTCCTGACTCCACTGTCCCTGCAACGCTTTCGTCACAGGAAGTACTGCCTGGGTACCTGCCGCCCAAGAGCTCTGTCTACTCCTGTATCCTTTCTTGGAAATGAAGAGGCATCCTACCTAATCCATCCCTATTCAGAAGGGGGTTGACAGCAATGATATCCATGTACACAGCAGTCAAAACTGCTCTCTTCCTAACAGAATATACTTGGCTTCATCTACTCTGCTCATTAGAGTCCTTGGCTCTTTTATAGGCACAGCAGTTCCAGGGTTACCTGTGCCTCATCCCCCACTCTCCTGCAGCGTAACCAGTGGTATCCAGGACTTACTACATCCTCCTCCTCTTGCTAAAGCTGCCACTGAATTTACATCTGCCACGGGTTGTCATGGGTATGAAAAGATGCTGTTGGCAAAAGTGGTAAATTTTCTCAGGCACCTTTGCCAGCATGTTTGTTCTCTGCAGCTAGTTGCTGCCTTCCTCCCTAGAGGTGGCCCAATGTCAAAGCTGCTAAATATATACAGCTATGTAAATATTTTATTTTATTTCAATCTTGTCACTATGAATATTTTAGCACAACATTTTGCTCTTAGCTTTTTGTGTCTCTCCCTCCTCAGGTAAGTGACCAGCGTGAACCCTTTAGTGGCTAAAAATGGATGAAACATTCAAAATATCACGCACAGCAACAACACCATGTTATATGCATAAAGCCAGCTGAAAAGAAATCCATTATTTATTAGCTCTGTGCCTTATCAAGCCAAGCTCAAAGTGCATTTCCAACTGGATTCTTCAGAGGTACTGCTCTTGACTGCCTTGTTCTGTATACTCTAACTTCAGAGGCAGAAAATTAATTATTTCTTTTCCTGATGATCATATATTCCCTTTACCACTGTGGCTTCTAACCTCAAGGCTGTGACCCCACCATGCAGCCTGAGGGCTTTGAACATTTTTCCTATTTTCCATTCATTGCCTTTCTAGTGAAACAGATCTCTTCTGAGGCATGGTACCATACAACAGCTCTTGAACCTTCCTTCTAAATCCTCAAGGAAAAAGCATAAAAGGAGTCTGGAATATACCTGACCCTGCTGGGTTGGGCACCAAGCCATTTGGGACACAAAACACTCCTTGTCAGGCACACAGTTGCTGCACAGACATCAAAGACTTGCCTTAAAAAACAGCCCACAGGGCCTCTCTCCTCCACAAAGGAGGGCCCTCAGCACTGTCCCAGCCCTGCAGACACTCACGGCAATCCTGCTCATCAGACTTGTCCTTGCAGTCTTCATCCCCATCACACTTCCAGTTCAGGTGGATGCATTCACCATTGCCACACTGAAACTCGTGAGCTGCGCAGGTGTTGAGGGCTTTGGCATCGTAGCCACACTTCTCCACGGACTCGTCCGACTGATCCTCACAATCCGGTTGGTTATCACAGACCCACAGCTCTGGGATGCACACGCTGTTGTTGCATTGGAACTCATTGGGGTTGCAGGTCAGAGGGGAGCATTTCCTTTCATCGCTGCCATCCCCGCAGTCATTGTCACCATCACACACGAAGATGATGGAGATGCACGACTTGTTACTGCACTGGAACTCATTGGGAGAACAGGCTTGGGAATAAAAACAAAGAGGTGAGCTCTGAGTCTCCAACCTGACCCTCACCACTGTGCCAGCTTTAGCACACTAGGAATGTCTGAGACAGGGGGAGGGCAAGGACACAAAAGCATTATGTTGACTGTCCTAACCCAGAACATTACATTCCCAATGGTAAACCACATAGCAAGGAGCAGGTGAAGACACAGTGGTCATCTCCCCAGCTGTGCTATAGCATGCATCCTCCATGGGCAGCTCTGAAGACCAAGGGGCAGCAGGGCTGCAAGAAGTGCAGACAGGAGTAGTGGGGGACCAGCTGCAGCACTGCCCTGGTGTTGAGGCAAGGGCAAGCCCCAGTGTATAGGGTGGCAGCAAGGAAAGAGCACAGAGGTTGCAGGGTGGGCTGGAGGTGCACTGGCACGCACTGGTGGACGCCACAGCGCTTTGCTCTGCTCCACACTGACATTACCAGCTTCCTGACTTTCACAAGCACAGAATCAGGTTTCAGGATTTCACAGTGTGCCTGGTTTTGGACATATTAAGTGGGATGTGTAGGGTAAATATTTAGTGAGTTGAGCATCAATTTAGCTGCAATCTGCCAGTAAGGCCCTTTACAACACACTGAATGCCTTCCCTGGAAATCACAACTCAACATTAACATACAAATGAGGCGTTTGTCAGATAAGAAGCTGAGTACTCTCCTCTTCCAGCCTAATGGGCAGCTGAACCAGAGAAGCCTGCTCAAATTAAACTTTCAGGTACTCCAAAAATGTAGGTGTAGAGCTACCATGACCCTGTAAGACATTCTCCCTAGACACTTATAGGTAGTTACTTAAAAATAATTCTGCTTCTGCAGTTTCAGTCATATACAGGAAAGTGACAGCTTTGATAAATTACAAGTACAATAAGTATATACAAATAAATTACAGTAAGGTTGTTTTTTTGTTTTACATTGTGCTTGGGAGTCTTTTTGTCTTCAGAAGCAGAATTACTTACCACAGAGCCCCTGGGATAAACCACACAGTTCAGATAGTACCAATCACTGAATGGCAAGTGCATCAGCAGAATCTGGGTAAAGGAGTTGCCATAGCCCAGCTTTCAGCCAACAAAAGGAACCCAGCGGTATTCTACTGAAATATTATGTCTGTTTTATACCTGGAATGAAAGTCTATTTATCTAGCAATTAAGAATATATGCACTTGTACACAGATACATATTTACATTCCAGCTTGCAAACTTGCTGGGGTATTTGCTAACCTAACCAGCCTGTAGTTTTATATCACAGTGTGACAGTACATATACCTCTCCCCTCCTGCCCTGTGTTCTGTTCTATTTACTCCCAAGCTTTCCAGATGTTACTGTGTCTACCAGAGTAGCAATCTGCCTAATTAGAAGAAAAAGAGGCTTGCCTTCCTTGATGCAATACTACCATGCACTAGCTACAACCCAAGCTCCCTCTAACAGGGATGAATGTTAAAGAGAATCTTAGCTGCATGCTGCTGTGCCCAACTTGACATCAATAATTAAATGCAACAGAGTGTGGTCATCAAAGGAGCATCTTGTGTTAAACACCAAAGTATCATCTGGTTCAGGAAGGCTGCTCAGGCTCCTTCTGTACCCAGTAGAGTATTTCAGATATAGAAAGATGCTCTCAACAAGCAACTCCTGCCATCTACCTTGGGACAAGCACTGTCCCTTGGAGGGGCTTATATTTCTCCTCTCCAAACAGAGGGAACTGAGATTGGACAACTAAGGATAGGAGATGAATCCCTCTTATACGGACATGAAATATGAGCACAGTCTGGTGGACAAGTATCTGAAAAAACCCCTTCTTTGCATAGGAGAATCAAGACCATTAAAATGCTCAAGTTTTCACCCAAATGCTGCTCTTTTTCTTCATAGACCATACTTTTCTATCCTTATCCCATAACTAGAAATAATCTATTAACCCTACTGATTGGTACACAGCTGTATAACCTAACACTCTCTTCAGGTGATGCATAATACAGGAGTGACATGTGGAAATGTAGGAAATGTAAGGTCACAGTTATAATCTTACCAATCTATTTAAAAAAGGAAGTGGGAAACAGGAACATTTCTAGGGCTATGTGCAGTTTCTGTAACAGATCAAGGCTGAGAAGAAGAAATTGCTTTTCTGGCATTATTTTTGATGAATCTCAGAAACAGATCTTGCATAGTCCTTTGATCCCTAATTTTTGGTCAAGGTTGAATGATTCACACACTCCAAATGTGCATTAATTTCCTTCCCCCCAACTGTAATGAGCCCATCTTTTTTCCCTTGTTGTTTCCCTGGTCCCACCTCCACCCCTCCTTCTGTCTGTATGCATTTTCTTTCAGATCCTTCAGAAATCTGCTGCACTGGCAAATTAACGACTGATAAACATATGTGTGGGATACAGACAATGGAAGTTTGCACAAAAGCTTCTCCTCTGCACCTACAAATCTCAGCACAGATATAAAATTACTGATAATCGCAGCCAGAAAATAGCAGCACTTCAGCTTTTGCAACGTCTCATGAGGACTTTCTCAGTGAAGCTTGTGAATTACTAGCTAGAAAAATCGCATGGTCATGATTATTTTATTTCCTTTTAAATATTAAATTTAGTGTGATGACAGCACTAGACTATAAGTTCTCCCTCCACTGAACAAGCACTGCAGTCTGGCTGTTGCTAACTCCCCACTTCCCACCACCACAGTCCTCAGGTGGGGATTAATCCCTGTAACTCACTCAACACAGCTAAAGCCAGGGCAGAGGCACCAGCACTGACTGTGCTCAGATCTTCCTGCCTGCAATTACAGCACCCATACACTGCTGGGACAGCCAGTAAAAGTGACGGGCTGCGACCACTGTGTCACGACAAGAAGGCCACTGGACAGCCATCAGAACTGTCACAGGGACCAATGTAGTGCGCGCACTAGCAGCCAGTGGCAGCGCCAAATGGGAGCACATGGTCCCTCAATACAGAAGGCTGCTCTAGGCACATTCTAGTGAACTCAAGAAATAAGAATGCTCTTATGACCATCTTCAGGTCAGCTCATATGGGACAGTTCCTTCTGGGTCACGCAGGTCCCCAGCAGAGATCTCCATCTCTTTGTGCAGCTGGCCCTCCTGCTGGCCATGGGAAGATAGATAACCTCCCAATTCCTCTCACACTTCCATTATCCTCTCTGACAGCTAAAATCTGCAAGGCATGCCAGGATAAAGCAAAGTCTGCAGCTTCCAGCCACTCGGGAGCTTGCTCTGGCACAAACAGGCAACAGAGGAGAAAAGCTGCTTATAATCCCTCTGTACCTAGGCAAGAGCCAGCACGCCTGTGCTCTTTGGGGTCCCTGCTGCATGGTTTGAAGAGCCTAGTAAAAAGTAGCACTACAAATCATCTTACATAGCACCTGGAGAGATGAGGATAGGAAAGCAAAGGCCCAGAGACAGTTTACTTCACATCTCCTTTCATAAATATGCCAGAATACCTAGGCAGTTCCATCACATTTCAGTAGAAAATGCGTGAATAGTAATTAAATGATCACTAGGGTATTTTTTCTTTGACTTGAGCAATTTGTTTGCAGTCTCTGATTTTGCTGCCTGCCCCACTGTAAGCTTATCTGTGCAAAACAAAGGAAACTAGTATTAGCTTGCTTGTCTTAGTGCCAAAGAAACTAATAAATGTTGTACTCCAAGACTCAAAAACTACTTCAAATATAAAGTGATCCCAGCAGAAATCTTGGAAATGTTTGTCAAGAAGTGTTTAACCAACTGTACTGTAATCTGTTAAGCTTCTTTATAGCTTTAGGAAGCAAAATATCAAATCTAAATGATAGTGCACATGTGCTTTGGCCTATAGATAATATATTCCAGGTGTTCTGCATTAATTTCTGCCTCGTACTATATTCCAATACATACTGCACAACTGTCATCACTTTTGCCTCACAGCTGCAGTCTTTTTCTATCTCTTGAGGAGAATGGAGCAGAAGCAGTCTTTGAATAGAGGAAGTTTAAAAAAGTAAGAAAAAAAAAGAAGAGAGAGATTTCAGTTGCGGAGTTAGTGTTTTAGTACCAGCTGGTTCTCTTTTGCCCAGAGCCAGGATTTAACCGTAGGCTTTACTGTGTAATCTGGTGCAGCAGGAAAAATCTTAGCTCAGGCTCTGCTCATTCTACCTCATGCTTTTGAATGCTTACAGAGAAAAGTAGAATGTTCTAAAGATACAAAGCACCCTTTGAGAACCGTAATTGCAAAAAATATACATTTGTACAGAATGTTTCTACAGTGGACACCTCTACCAAGCAGGGATCCTCAAATCAGGATAAAACTCAAAATATGAAACAAACAGGATATTCATCATTTATAGGAGCTGGGAATTATGTACAATGGACTATAACTGCTGCCACTGGTAATCTTTAAAGATTTTCTAGCTTTTCAGTAGGAGTCAGGTATTTAACTCATCTCTTGCCTCCAAAAAATCAGTTCTACTTGAAATTACATGAATGGCTTAAAAAAATAGAATTATTTGGTAAAATTTGTGGTAAAGAGGATAACAGCAATTATTGATGTGCAAGACTAGAAAATATGAATCATTACACTGTATTTTTCTGACACCCTCCCCAGAACAACTTCAATAAAAGTGTGGCTCAAAATTTCTTGTTTCCTTAAAGGATCTGATAAAGGATCTTCTAAAGAAGGTAAAGGATGATTTGTACATATAATGTTTGCACTGGGGAGGGAGAGATCTGCTGGTGATTTTCCACTACTTCAACATTGGCAGGAGAGATTGGTGGACTTCAGAACTTACCCTAAGCTTA
Source organism: Coracopsis vasa (assembly GCA_026283785.1). NCBI lineage: Eukaryota > Metazoa > Chordata > Aves > Psittaciformes > Psittacidae > Coracopsis > Coracopsis vasa. The sequence continues at coordinate 7,471 of JANHGB010014255.1, read as the reverse complement.
TGAGGTTTAGGGTCTAAGCTCCACTTGACTGCAGGAGTAGAATGACTGAGCTTCATCTGCCCAATTATTCTGCATGAGGTGCAAACCCAGCTACCACACCTCACATAAATTGATCTCTGTGCTGGATAAGGAGGTCACAGAATCCAGACAGGCTAAATTAAGTTGGAATTTCCAGTTCAGTTACCAGTGCTGTCATCATGCTAGTTTTATATAAACTGTATTTATTTTCAGGCTTAATTGTGTCTAAATTATTTGTTTTGTCTGCAGATAACTGGTGTGCTTACCTAATATCTGAGTATTTCATACAGATTTCTGGACAAATGTCAGTCTTTAAAGCACGGATTCATGCCTAGAAGGACAACTTTCCCATGGAAAGCTACCCTTCAGAAAGGACAGCAAAAGAGATGGAGGTAAATGAAGATGACCTTGAAGTGCATTGCTCTGAAAAAATGACAGGCCTCCCATGGAGGGAATAATGCAGCTGAATTGCAGCCTCACTACTAACAGTGGTTGTTGCTATGGTGATTGATACCGAAAAGCCCATATAGATGAAGACTGCAGAAGGAATAGTAATTCCTGATATTGTTCACATCACTAATGTAGCTAAGGAGCCATCTCACACACTCTTGCAAATTAGTATTTGCATGTGCTTGCTGCCTTTGCCACGCTCTCTCCTCCAACACAAATGAGTTATTTTTCCATTCTGTGCAGCACTATTTGCATACTATTAGTTAATTATAATGGAGCAACCAGATGCCAAAGCCCCTGCTGATAAATAATAGTTGGTTCAAAAAATGTATTTACTGATTTAGAATGTATTTCCTGAGAATCATATATTCATTCAAAGTGGCTTAATTTTCTGAAAATGGAATTAATTATAACCCCACAATTTATGGAGAGAAGCTGCTTACATGCAAAATGTATGCACACAATGAATTTCTTCCCTGGCTTTAATCTTACTGATGTGCAATAAGGTTGCTAACTCATACCTGCAGTCGCCTCAACTGTACTTCATAGCAGGAAAGCATTAGGAAGTTTATCACAGGTTTGCCTGGTCAAGTGACTGAAAATATCCTCAAAATAAGAATAAGTGAGTCCAACGTAGAGGGTTTAAGGGTAAAACAAAACAGCTTGGGAATAAAAAAAGGGATGGTCAGAATGCCTAAGGTTGATACTGTGCTGCTTTTTGCTAAAATCCAAGATACCCTATGGATATCATGGGGATAAAGACATTATCGTTGCCCTTCTATATTCTGATAGGAATATAATCAGCTGAATGAGACTGGAGTTGTTTAGTACTAGCCAAAATTTAAATGGAAAAGAAATAATGCTGGGATGTGTTTGGTGGGTTCATTTTCTGACTCTGAAAATTGAAACCTGTATGGGACAAGCTCACTGCTATTCCCTCAGACATGACTCGCTTATTAAAATGGCAATTTTACAAATTACACCAATTTGGCAAATCCCTCAGAAACATCTGATCATATCCACATAACTAACAGCTGCTCTAATAGCACCACATAAAATCCTGTTTTTCTGAGGAATATATAAACAATCTTCCAGCAACCAGAACTGAGTATTACTGAACAGGGTCTTGATCCCGTGACAGTAGACACAAAACCCACATTCTGCATATGCAGACCTCCTGGATTCAACAGCCCTCCCTGTGGTTGTGAGGACTGCCTGCACCGAATTTGCTGTATTAACAGGACTTAATTTTGCCATTGCAGAGTTTAAATCCCAGACACTTTGCCAGGAAAAACCTACCCCATTGACCTCATCTTCCACCCACCAGGCAGTCTTCCACTCTGGTCTCAGCTGCTAATACAGAGACATGAATTGCCTTATTATACCTACCTCATTTTTCCATTGCTTTTTGTTTTCCTATGTTCAGCTCAGGACAGAGACTTCATCAGGATCTTAAAAGCTAACTTTAGTCACACTGGCAAATTAAGCTCTGTTTTTTTTCTGACTGGAAAAGGCAAGGAATTCAAACCCATGTCTGTTGGTCCACAGCTATGTTACTGGCCTGCCACTTCCTCCTTATCCACACATTCCCAAGCACAGGGATGGCATCAGTTTAACCAGTTGGCAAACTGAACTGTTCCACCAGAATCAATCAAGTTTTTTATGCTGCCATAACTAAGAAGGGAATCCTGTAACAATTGACAATACTTATCTTTATTGGACACAAATAAGGAACAAGGGAGCAGCAACTGCCACTACAAAACTGCATGAGTTACTAATGCTTGTGCAGCTACTCCTCATGTGATGAAAACTGCGCACACCTCGCTACACAGGCCTGTTTGTGAAAAAGAAGAGTAACGAAAAGCCACATTTGCCAGGATGTTTCTGAACCAATGGGATAAACACGTAAGGCAGAGAGAAAAGCCTGGCTTCAGCAGCCGAGAGCTCACAGGTTTTAGCTCAGCTGAGTAATGAGGAACAGAGCAGTGCTCCTGTTGCAAGCAAAAAGGTCACTGCCCCATAAAATCTTCACTTCTACTAATCTGTTTTGCTTGATGGGAATTCTCTGTAAGAGGAGATACTTCTTATTGCAGTTTGCTTCACTATTAGACTTAAATATTCATGGGATTTAGAATATGGCACTATTAACTCCTCTGAAGCACACACAAAACAAGGAAACACTGAGAGTTGTCGCATCTCACCCCCCTCCAGTTTATCCATCTCTCACATTTCCCTAGAAACATGATTCAAAGTGAGTTTGGATATAGGTTCAAAAACAATTAAAAAGATGCTTTTGAAATAAAACAGTTTGCAAGGCAGCTGATCTGAAGGGAAGAGTACCTTAAAAAAGCATTGAGATACAGTGGAGACAAGTAGCAGAATTCAGTGTAGCCGCATTCAAGGTTACAAATATATGACAAAGCCCATAATGGCAGGAGCACGGCAGTGATTTTGGGAGGGAGGAAGATTGACAGACTTTTCAAGGAACAAACAGCCCCTAATTATTTTCAGCTATGTGATATTAGGGGGCACAGCTATTATTTGATGCAAACAACATACCCATGTAACATACCCACAATTCCACAGAAGAACAGCAATCATTTTTAGAAAATATGTCTTAGATTTTCTACACAAATGGGAAATTTAAGCACTGAGTGACACTCACTGCAATTAAAAGTGTAAGGGTCGTGTGCTAACTGCACTCATTTTAATAGCAGTGAGATTTCTATGGCATTAGGATCTGCCCTTCAATTTCTATGGATTTGAAACAGAAGGCAGCACTTTGCTGGACTTGGGCTGATACAAAGAATCAATTGTACAATACCAGCAATTATTTTAAACTTGTTGGAAAAAACAAGTGCATTGAATTGTATTTTATTGTGAGCTAAATGTTCCCAGTTATATTTTATCAAATAAACTAATTTCTTTGCAAAATACAAGCAAAGTTAATCCAACCACTATATCTTCCTCTGAAAGAAGATAGTGTCTTTCAGCCACTTAGATAGCTTTCAGACGTTGTTTTATCCATTAACATGACTCATAAACCAGCTTTTTTTTGCTTTTGCATCAAACATTACATAGTCCCCTTCTGTGTAGGATTCTACTGAGTTCAAACTAACCAATTTTGATTCAGTCTTCAGATCATACGCTCAGGAAGCATAACTGTTAAGCACTTGTTAATTAGTCTAATGTATATGTACCCATAGCCACTGAAGGACGGAACTCCTACCCACAAATCTGCCACCGTAACATGTGCGTTGGCACTGACAGCTACAGAAGATTTCCCTTAATAAAACCAAACAGATTCTTGCTTTTTGGATGAATAGGCTGAGAATTACAGCTCCATTCTTATGAAAAAAGCACTTCAGGGATATGAAACACAATCATATTTGCCAATAAGAGATGCAATTTCTTGGCTATTTGAACTCCAAAAGCTCTAACTGTTGAAAGATAGACTGCCCAGAAGATAAACATAACTACAGGCCAGTATTTTCTCCTCTGACAGTATGACATGCGAAATTGGAAAGAAGAATCAGAGACAACTGTTAAACTACAGAAAGAGCAGCAGGACAAAGCTTTTTTGTGTGCACGCATGTAACATGCAGTCAACCAATATTAGGCTTTCATTATAATTATTCACAAATCTTTGTGTAAACTAAGTTCTTTTATACCACTCTACCACAACTTTGTGAAAGAAAAACTATTTGGGATGTGTAGGATGTGTGTATGTGTAACTGCGTGCTTGCAGTGGGTTCTTTGCACACTATCTATTCTTTTTCCCTAGCGTATCTTCAGGGAAACATCGTAAAAGTACCAAACTCTAAACTGTCTTGTTTTCATATTGTGTTTGCATCTATCATGCTATAAAGAAAAAATTATTAATGGAACATACCGATAGAGACAAT
>JANHGB010014254.1:0-14239 GCA_026283785.1 Coracopsis vasa | reverse complement strand
AGGAAGTATAGTGCTTTTACTATAGCAATATTTTTTATATTTATTTTGTATGCAGAGGAAGACCATGTTGCATTGTAATTTGGACAGAGTAAATATAGCCTAAAGCTCAAGCCTCAACTGGGTGAAAAATATTTGAAAACAGCTTAACTGCATATGTTTAGTAATTATTTTGTCTATAAAATAATTTTAAAATGTACAGAAACATAGATGCCCTTGTCAGTTTCTCATTTATGCAGTCTAGTTTTGATCTCCAATTTTAGAACTTTTCTACACCTGGCTTTTATAAAATACAATTATGGTTTCTTTAGTAGGCCAACAATGATCCATTTCCCCATTTTTTTGGAATACCTCAATGCCACATAAGCAAGGGAGAAATAACACAGTTAAGGGTTAATTCATTAAAAATGTAGGGATTTTGAAATACAAGTTGAAGAAAAACATTTGCTCTATTGTTTTTCTGCATACAGGATTGCTCTGTATTTTAAAAAGTGTCTGCCTTTCAGACATCTAATCCAAACTTTTTACATTGTAGGTTTTGTCACTTTACTAAGTTGCTTATGCGTAACACTGTAACAATTATTGCTGGAACACAGTGACTGAAAAAGCATTTAGGACATAGATTATAAAAGAAAGAGAGGGCAATATAGAAGATGAAATGTATTTTTATCAAGCCACATCATGAGATCCTAAGGATTTTGCATGGAAACAAAGTGGAAGTTCGTACTGCATAGTAGGCAAGAGGCTTTCAGAACTTTGCACATGCAGCTGGACATTAGGAGCTCTCAAAAAAAAAAAAAAAAAGTGCAAGGTAGGGTCCATTTGATTAACCTGCCTCTTTTCTTCCCTAGTATGTCATGGGGGAACTTGTGCTCCCAGGAGACAGCATCTACTGACAAAGGTAGAAAGCTACCTATTGCAACAATTCAACTATAAGATTCAACTATGTGTAGAGCTTCTGTTGCCAAAGAATCCAAATACCTAAAAAATGTTAATGACTTCATCTTCATGGCAACTAAAGTGAGGATTATGTTATGTCTTGATTCTCATCTGTAAAAAAGAGCTGTTAAACATCCTTTAATCTCCTTGAAGATGTTTTTACCATTACAGAGTATAGGGTAACACTTGAAAACAAGAACCTATGCTAGGAGAGGAAGCGTGCCATGATAAGAAAGTGAAGAGCTAACATTTAGTATGATTTTAGGTCTTTCTCCTCAGTAAGCTAGTCATTTTACTAATAGGTATGCTATACTTCCACAGACCAAATAGTTGGTGCAAATGTGTGAATTATGAACATCTTCATGTCTGATACTTTTCTTATATAAATTTGGTAGTTAAAATGCTAGGTAATAGTCACAAGTCTATAGAATTCCTAAAAGTGCCACTTATTTCCTTGTAGACTTTACCAATAACATAATTTACTTTCCTTTTTTTTTTTAAATGAACACAATTTTCATACGATGAAATTATATCTCCATCTGGAACTTATTATTGGGTTAAAAGGACATGGGGTTTTTTCCATATTCGGGATTTGTCAAGAGAACTGTTGATTGCTAAGTAAACTGAAGAAGCATTCAGGTTGTTAGTAAAGTCCTGAGGATATTTTTCTTCTCTCTCGTGATCATCCCACAAAAACCAACCAACCAACCAACCAACCAACCAACCAACCAACCAAAAGCAGTATTATCCAAATAATAAGTCAGATTTCTTTTTATTTGACTCTTCTAATACAATCTTTTATCAGCCCTTCTATTTCTGCTTCTGGAAAAATATACCTAATATACCTTTAAAATTGATAATTTTTTTCAGAGAACATGGTATACAGCTATACAGTAAGCTTATACAGTAAGAATTTGTTCACAATTGGGGAAACTTTATAAATTTGACATTTGACGTAGATGGTTTAAATAAGTTTGTAAGACAGTGGGTACTCTCAGTGTATGTTCTAACTCAAAACTGCAAGAACAAATGTATTTAAAACTCAGGAACTTTAAACTCTGAGACTTGAAACTCTCATCACTGTAAGTCTTTATTAAAACATGCCAATACTTTACTCGTTCGTACTCTGAACCGTCAGCCCATGCCTGTTTTTTGTTGGCGTCAGCTCAGAAAATTATTAGAGCCTCCTAGCCATAGCCTAAAGTGTGACAACAAATGGTCAAGAAAGCTTCCTGCTATTTCCTACAGAGCTCTTCTGAGCATGATTATTGCCAGAAGGCCTGATGGCTCTTCATGAGACTGACAAATGTGACAAGTTGCAGTTGTGGCTGGTCCTTCTCAGTGCTACAGTTTCAGTGAAACAGGTTTGTTAGAGATTTGACTGCTGTATTTTTTCAGCTATGTGTGGAGTTAATGCAAGCTGTGGCTTTTACTGAAAATCCTTAATGGCACTGGAAGAGTTGTGTGCATCCCTGCAATTAGCTCCCCAGTCCTCTTTTTCCACAGCTGGGTGGAAAGTTCTAGGTAACCTGAAAGGAGAACGGGAGAGGGGGATAGAGACCAAAAAATATTTTTTTTTCTGTGAGCACAATCTTAATAGTCTCCAGGAATTGACAAATAAGCAATATACAAGGTACACCTGAGATTTATAAGTGAAAAAAAAATAAGAAAGAAAAAATTGAAGTGGAAAATTCTGAGAAAATGAAGACTGAAGAAATTCCATTCAGTCTTTTTATGCATGGGTATTTTTAATTATAACTTTCATTCCTGTGGTCCAAACTTTTATTAGGTCAGGAGGAAAAGCTAATGATTTTTAATACCAAGCTGCATTTTTTTCTTAATTTATTTTATTTTTTTAGCTACTTAGACAGCATTTCCTGCTCAGAAGTGGCTCTCATTTGAAAGTGTTTCCTAATTCGCCATTTTTGGGATTGGATATTTGCTGCATGTCATTGACTTTCAGCTCAAAGATGTTTGAATCTGCACTTGATATTATGAAGTTTTTAAACTGTTTTCACTGCAGAGAAACCAAGAAAAAATCATACTGTGTTCTGACTTGTTTTGCAATGCATTTCATTGTACGAAACTAAAACTGCTAATGTCGTGTTTAATGACTACCTATGAATACAGATAACTCTTTTTTGTTCAAATTAGTTTGTGTTCTCCTCCAAGAGTTTAACTTTTATTCTGGTTTTGTTTGGATTGTTTTGGGGTACAAAATTCAAAATAAACTGTGAGATTACTCCTTTTGCATGGAAAACTCTTAAATGTTGTGACAGAAGTAGGTAACTGAGCCAAATTATATATGCTGTTTCAATAGCAGAATGCTTTTCTTTAAATTACATTACTACTTTTCTTGTTAGTATTGGCAATCCTGCAAAGTTTAAACTAAGGTCAGAGTTTTGCCTTACCATTCATAAAACATAAGAGCTTCCAGCTGGCTTTCCTATCAGCAAATGAGCTATGCAGGGCCATCAGAAATGAACAGAAAAAAAAGTAAAAATAGCTTAGTCAGTTAAATGAGTAGATAAATGATGATTCTATATTTGTAAAATCTATTTAAAAGAAAAATGCTGAGTGTAATTAGACACATTTTAGGAGTTGAATTACTACCTTACAACTCACTAAACTTTTAAAGCAAATTGTGTACCATTTTAAGGACTTAAACTGGTTCAGTGGCTTGGCTGAGTTAAAACAGCTTAATTGAGTTTTACCATGTTAAATTAAGCTAATACGCAGCCCAGGACCTAAATAAGAAAGTCCTGCATAAGCAGTATCAGATCTGCTCCTTGTCTATTTTCTATTGCATCTCATTTATTTGAGAAAGAAATAAAATTATGGTTTTAGTTGGCACATAACTGTACAGGTCTAGATCAGCTCGGGGATGGTAAGAAGAATTTTCTTTTAGCTCATGAATCATCAAATTCCTGTTAGCATTGTTAACAGAGTTCTACATTTTCCAGTTGTCCCTGTGCCATGCTGCTGAAAGGTTTTTCTGTGGTTCCGCAGGTATAGAGGACAATGTCCGACATCAACAGGGTTTGCACTTGTGGTTGAAGATCAGGTTAATAATCATGGTGTGAGGCAGGTCAAATTTATTTTTCTTTCATTAAACTTTAACATTTATAGAACTTGAGTTGTAAAGCATATTTGAACTATATATCAAGCCTTTTCTTCCATTTACAATAGCTGATATTAAAAGACACTGAAGTTTGGAATTCCTCAAAGCTGAAAAATAGCAGATAAACTACTTTAAATACTCAAGAACTCATTTAATTTAAATCAAAACAGATTCCTTAAAGCTTGAAACTGAAACAGTGTTAGCTAAAGGGCTTTCATAAAAGGATTAATTCCGTGAGAATTAACTGGCTTGTGCCTAGGTGCTAAGCTCCTAAAACATCCGGAACTGTTAGGATGGGCTTAAATACCTGAATTAATCAGTAATGCCTTAGTTAAATACCATCTCAATGCTAAATTGCCTTAAAGACACTTCAGAAAGTGAAGTATTTTCTTTTTAGTTTTTGTCATAATTAGGTCAACTTAGTTAAAAGGATATCAAGTTCTTTGAGAAATTAAAAATTTGAGAGATTTTTCTTAGGCTGTCGTATTTAAAGTTCTGTCTTTTGAAATGCTAGTATAAAATAACTTGGAAGGCATAAAATTCAGGAAATGTGGTAAGGACAAGAAATAGAGACTGTTAGATAAGGTTTTTTTTAGAAGACTGGTCTATGTAAGATGAGAACGTTAGATACTCAAGACTGTATTTATAAGATACCTTCCAGTGGCTTTGTAGGATTATGGAGACTGGAAAGAGAAAGATCTTTTAAGCAAAAGCTTGGTACTGCAAATAACATCTAATCAGAACATTCAAAATCACGCAAGATAAGTATAGACAATGGAAAGAGAAGGAAAAACAGGAATAAAATCTGTTAGAAGTAGGACAGAGATTCCCAACAGGAAAAGAAAAAAAAAAATTAAAAAATGCCATAGAACTTGTGAAAATATACTGTATTAAGTTGTAGATAAAAAGATAGGTCAAACCAAACAAAAAATCTCTAAATTTGTCTGATTTTTTTCATTTTTCATGGATTTGCCTAAGAAGCATTGTAATGACCTTACGCTTAAGCACATTAAAGAAAAATCCTACTGAAATTTTATCTTTAGTAGCAATAGTCAGCTTTAGGCTCCCCCTGAAACAACTGAAAACAATTGCCTCATGTCATGCATTGACTTCAGCAGTTGCCATTATATTTGCTGCAATGTGAAGAGCTGATACTGTAGTGAAATTGAAATATCTGGTATGAATTCTGGGGTATTTAGGAAAAGTAAATCTTTGTCAATCTAAAATTATTAATTTAATTGAATGAAATCTTGCTGTACCCTTCTTATTTAAACCATTTACATAGATTCACCAAAATACTGAGATATGTTTACTACTGTCTATGCATTTATTTTAAAGCCTTGCTTTAACCTAGATGTTTAACAAATTATTATTTAGCTGGTTTATAAGCTTTATCAGATATCAGGTTTGAGGAAGAATGGCTCCATAAATCATCAGTAGAAGGGTGAAATGTGCTTGAATACACACACAGCATTCCCTGTGCATTCCTTTGTATACTCTTCTTTAATAAGTTGTGTATTTCTTCTGCTTGAATTTGTGTTTGTGTATATATTTATTTATTTTAAGGTGTTATGTGTTTGATAGTGGAATTACGAATCACTGGTTCTCCATTGTACAATATGAGTTGTGATCCTAAAGTTCTCAGCAACATTAATGAGCCAATGAGAAATTCATTTTGAAAGAGAGAGGGAGCAATGTGTGGATGTGCAGGGCTTTCTTTTTCTTCTCTGTGATAATAGTTATTGCAAGAAAGGATATCAGTTGACCAACATAATATCATGATTATCAAAAGTGCCTGTACTTTTAGTTATGCAAACAAGTGAAACTGTAGGATTACCAGAGACCATTTATTTATAGATCTCACAAAGGAACAGAAATCCTGGAAACCTGGCAAATTCAATACCAAAAGGCAAGGTAACTTATTTATATTAAGTTACTCTACTACACCATCTGTGTTTTCTGACACTTATGGAGACTATTGCTATAGTCAAGCTTGATGACAAAAAGCCAGTTTTCAGGGAAAATGGCTGTAACTATTATCCCTGCCTTCTTTGAAATAATTCCATAGCAACTTTAGCTTTACCATAAGCCCACCATTTCATGCTTGATACATTCTTATGTTTCTTGTTGAAAAGTTCATCTTAAGACTCTTATAACAACTGTCATTTAATCCACATAGTGCTTAAAAATGTGACTACAGAAAACTAGTAGAGTGCTATTTCATCTCCAGCTGTAAAATGAAATATTTTGGTATTATTGTTTGACAACTTAGACATATCTAATGTATAAAAACTAACTTAATTTTATTAGAATTTTAACATTTATGTTTACCACTGCTATTTGATGCAAATTATTACATGCATGAAAATTGAGTTTTATATGTTTCTCCTGTTAACTTCAATTTATTCTTCAAATGGTAATCAATAAAAGAGGTAGTAAGAAAAAAAATGTTTTAAGCATCACCACTTTAATCCAGTATATTGCATGTTTTCTGTCATTGTTTATATTTCCAAGGTAACTGAAGTGCCTTTATTTGTACTTGTTAGTTAATGCAATCTTAGCTTTGAAACATCTAGATAAATTTTACTGTAACTTGTGCAGTGAATGCATTTCAATGTTTTCTGATGTATTCTTGGTTTTTAATGTTGGGTATCATTAAAGACAGTAGACTGATATTGTTAGCATTATTTCTTAAGTCTAAACACTAAATTAAATCTTGCCTTATTTAATAGTATCCTTGATTGTTATAATAGAGTGTTCATTGGCTATTTTGTTTGGAAAAAAAAAAATATGGGTAACTTTGGGCTGGATCTTATCACTAGAATGTTTTGAGCAATATAGCATTAAGAAAGGGGTCAAATTAAATCCAGTGGGTCTGTTTTTACACAGTAAACTTCTCATTTCTAGTTTCATGCTGGGAAAAAAATTATATAATCTTACATAATTACAAATGTGTACTTGATTTAGCAAACAGTGATTTAGAGATAGTTTTATCAGGTCTCTAAGCAGCTAAATGCTTCTATGGTGATAAAGAAAGAGTCTCATTTTCTGGAATGCTGGCAGCTGCCAATTTTCAATAGAAATAATTGCATATTTTAAAATAAATTTAGTATTTCCTTTATTGTTGATATCCCCATATTGAAAGCATGACCATTCTATAAGTATCTGATTTTAAAATCTACTCCAACCTGAAATAGGAAGTTTCCTCAGAATTATCTTGGATGTGAACTGGACTTTAACAGTTGCTGGGTTATTACTTTGTAATGAATGGATAGTCATCTTTCTTACACTCACTGCTTTACACATGTAATATGATTTTTGGATCTGATTTTTACAGTCTAATAGTTCTGAGGTGCTAAAACAATATAATAGGTCATTCTCATGTGCTCAAGTTATGAGTGGGATGAATCTTGCCCAGTAGCATGTAATAGGTCAATAGAAGGATAGTTAATAAGTGTAATTTTTGTAGATCATCAAGCCATTTTTTTTATCCATATTGATGAATTGAAATAAAAGTAAATTAACAAGCATACACATAATTATGTGTTGTGGTTTATACCCAGCCACGCAGCTCGCTCTCACTCCCCCCACTTCTTTCCCTCCCCCTGCTCCTGGAAGGATGGGGAGGAGAATTGAAAAGAATGTAACTCCCACAGGTTGAGATAAGAACAGTCCAATAATTAAGGTATAACACAAATCACTGCTGCTACCACCAATAATAATAATAATGATAAAGGCAATAACAAGGGGAGAGAATACAGCCGCTCATGTGCCGATCGATACCCAGCCCAACCCTGCAGTGAACTACTCCTTCCGGGTAACTGCCCCCAGTTCACATCCTGAGCATGACGTGCTGTGGTATGGAATACTTCCTTGGCTAGTTTGGGTCAGGTGTCCTATCTCTGCTTCCTCCCGGCTTCCCCTCCTCCCTGGCAGAGCATGAGGCTCAGAAAGTCCTTAGTCAGACTAAACATTTGAGCAGTAACTGAAAACGTCGGTGTTATCAGCACTGTTCCCAGGCAGAAAGTTAAAAAACACAGCACTGCACCAGCTACTAAGAAAGAGAAAAAATGACTGCTACTGCAGAACCCAGGACAGGCCTTCAGTTCCAGAGGTTTGTAGCAGAGGCCTAAAGATGCTGACATATGTAGCTTCCATATGCTCAGAAAGCATCTCAGAGAAACTGCAGCAGACCCCCAAAAGGAGGACAAAACTATGACAAGTTTCACTAGTCCTTCGTATCATCCAACTATTTTGCCCTGAAAGCAATTAATCATACACTAAGACACAACTCAATTAGCAAGTCTGGTTTTAGAGTGAAGAAGGAGACACTGCAGTATCTCTCATGACAATGCACCACATATGAAGTTTAGTCTATTTTAGCAGGCAGACATTAGGGGCAGTGAAAGGCACAGCAGCAGGGAGGAGTCATAAACTGTATTTATAGCACCATTTCTGTTCAGCTATGATTATATTGTCTGAACAGTTCGAGCACATTATGAAGAGCTGATGGCCGCCTCTAAGCTACAACTGAAATGTTAAGGGCAATTTACTGGCTCAAATGTTGGGTTTCATGCTATTTAATTGTGAAGGTACATCTACTTCAACTAACACATCCAAAGAATAAAACGCTCTTTACACATTTCACATGTGCTCTCTCCTCTACTGTAAGCGTGAGATTAAGGGTTGCCATTAGTTTCTAACTACCTAATCATGTAATTTTTCAAATTTAACAACTGACATGTTAAAAATACCAGCATAAACCCTCAAATGTTTTGGCAGTTTGTGCAAAATTATGGTGGCATTACTTAACACAAATGGGAAATGATCATGCATTTTGTTAATATTTCCTGCTACCTATTACACCGCATTGAAGCCCAACTGCAAGACCCCTCCATATGCTCGCCACTATACTTACTGCTTGTTAAGGATAGCGTAGTTCTCAACCTCTGAAGGATTGGGGAGGTACTCCAAGACAGCATCCAGCAATGGCTGTACTCCTTTGTTCTTCAAAGCACTTCCCACAAGTACTGGGGTAAAGGACTTCTTCAGTGTTGCTCTTCTGATTGCGAGCTGAAAAATACCAGTGCATTACTCTCTTCCTGCAACAAATTCAGAAGTCTGATGCAATACCAACCAAGCAGCAGGCAGATGGTCTTTTTGCTGGTCATCTCTACTCCTGGAGTAAAGCACCCACTCCCACAGAGTCTCCTGTACAACCTCTACACAGTGCTTCCCATAAAACTTGCTCACCAGGATTTTAGAGAATTCTGTGAGATTTTCTTTATCCTTCATCTTAAATCCAACTTAAAAATGAAAATGCCTAAGATAAATACCAGGATAACCTCCAAATATTCAGAAAAAGTTTCTTGATTCTCTGCTGGTAAAGTCAGGGCTCCTTATTTCTGGTTTGGATGCCTCATTCCCCCTGTGTAGTTAATGTCAGGAAACAATACATGTTTAAATTCGTGAAAGTAAAAGGAGATGCTTCAGTATCTCTGTAGTTCTTTAAACTACGTAAAACTTTTCTGAAAGAGGCAATTAGGTAGGGAAGGGATACTTGGGTAAGTGCCATGCTGAATGAATCATCACTTTTTTATGAAGGATGTTTTAAAAGCATAACTGAAGAACCTCTTCACATTCATTTACAGACTTGCTGAAGTTGCACCAAGTGTCTTGGGAATCTTTCCAGGACATCCTGGCAAACTGAGCAAGATAAACTGCATGGTAATCTCATGGTTATTCAGCACCTCTCACCAAAGCATTACACGATGTTGCAAAGTATAACTGAGAACCAACAGCTTCCGTAACAGTGATCGTAGATGTCTTCCATAAAGGCGGACAGAAGCTATCTGCCCCACCATGGAATTAATTACTGAAACGGAGATTGCCACTTCTGTCCCACCTCTCCCTGCCACTAGAGGATGCCATCTCCCCGTGCTTACCGAGGCCCCCACTCAAACCAAAAGCAGCTCCTATCATCTTTGATAAGCTAAAAGAAATGAATTCTCCTTGATAGAGCAAGTTAACCACATCATCTAACCTGGGAGTTATTTAAAGTACCCAAAGACAGATGGCTAAGCTATCTTCATAATTAACAGAGAGAACAGTGGTTCCTTAAATTTGCTGAGGTAATGACTTCACAAAAATAATACAAGGTAAAAATCCTACATCATCAATTCTGTTCATCTTGCTCATGTCTGTTCTCTAGAGCACTGGAAACATGGCTGTGCTGAGGCCTGGTGTTTTTATTAGGCCACATGTTTTCAAACAAAGCAACATGGCTACAATTTGTCCTCATCAACAATTACCTTGGGGAAAAAACTAATTTTATTTTCACATAAAGATTATAGTCACTGAGTGCCCCACTGAGTACCTAGGGCACATCAGTTCCTTAAGTGCAGCATTATGGAGAGCAGCAAATTTGCTTAAGCAGCTGATCTTCAGCAAACATCATGTGCTATGACTGTGGCATCCAGGAGTGATACTTAGCATCATTTCCACAAAAAGATATTTTCAATGGAAACTTGGCTGCTGGCCACTGAAAGAAAATCCATCTTCAGGGACATATTAGTACAAATTAACCTGCATCTGCAATACTACAGCCATTAGAGCTATAATTAATTGGCTTTCAGAACTGGGAAGCAGAGGCATGCTGAACAGACAAATTTGTCTTGGTAACAGATTTCCTCTCCAGCAGGAGCTATTAAAACCAGTTTCCTGCTAAAAATCTCTCACCTCTTACAGCAATACAGTGTATTCACACCAGTACCACTCCCTCTGACAGGTGAAGGACAGATCCTTACAGGTTTCTCAAACTGCTATTACATTTCTGTCTTTATCAAAGTAGAGAAGAGCTGCTTCGTAATAGGAATAGCTCAGGCTTCATAAAGTAATATTTAATTAATGGAATAACTAAATGTCTGATTATCAGTAAGAGATATGTCTTCTTGGTACTTTTAAAAAAAACCTTGTGCTTTTGTCTCAAGCCAAGTTGGGATACACAGATTCCTGTATATTCTTCCTTAGACTTTAATCACCAGTAGTTCAGATAAACCAATTGAAAAATAACCCCAACCAAAACACCTCCAAACCCAAGGTTTGTAGCAAAGTTAAAAAGAAATCAAAATTCAGAGGTCAGGCAGGTTCAGATAACCAAACCTTAGAGGACTTGCAACACCCGTCAGCTTTGAGGGTCTGCCAGTCCTCTATATACCAACAGAGAGAGCAGGCAACTTCCAGGCAAGCAAGCACTGCAAACCCCAACAGGGAAAGAACAACCACAGAGGCAATCAGGCACTGCTAACAAGCCAGATATTTAGAAGAGGTCTTACATTTCAAAGCTATTTTTTCAAGTAGCAACCTCAGTGATCACATCTGACTCAAACTCAGCTGGCCTAGAGGCTCCACTCAGAGAAACAGCTCATGCTTATAATGTTTATGTCTCAATTCAGCTTGTCTTCTTTAGCTCCCAGCTGCAGGCAAAGAAAAGCAAAAGAAGGTGGAAAGTGCCATGTCAGGCAGGCTCCAGGCCCCAGGGAGACTCCGTGCAACATCACTGCTCAAAAACAAGCTGTTCTATCTCCAGCAGCAGCTCTCTTAGAAAAAGCCATCTGCCTACAAGGCTCTTCAGACCTCACTTTTTCATTTTATCACATCAGCAACTGCTTTCCTGCAGCAGTTTCAATTTTTGACTAATAACTATTAACAGCCAGCACTAGAAGATTACTGCTTAACTTCCAACACTAGCAAGAGGTGGTGGCAAACAGCAAGCTGCATCACACAAATCCTCACATCGAGGGTGCATTAAGAGGAAAAACCAACCATATTTAGATCCAGCCTTTGGTACGGTTCCCCTGCACTACTGTGTGCCAGGGCACAAATCCCAGCAGGCTGCTGCATGTCAACAGCCACAGGTCATTGTCTTGAGTTACATATCCATCCCATAGGGCTGAGCAGTGAATGCAAACCAGCTTAGCACTTCTTCTCTAAGGGTACATGTCCTCACGTTAACTTTATGCTCACGGCTCAGCAGAAGCAGGCCCACATGCAGCACAGGCTCTCTTACGCTCGTGCTGGGATAGCCAAGCTTTGCACCTGTCCTGCCTAAAGCTAATGCTGCAGTAGCTCAAGAGGCATCATTAGTCAACGATAATCCCTGAAGAAGAGGCTGCCATCACACTTAATGATGTGCAACAGTATGTGCAGATTGCCAAGTGTGACACAGAACAGCCTAAGCAAAGGAACATACGTGAGCCTGCTGTCCAGCCTCCCTGGAACTGCACAACAGATCTCATCCTGGATTGAACAGCGGCAGGACTTCCACAAAGACTGTGTAACCACAGCTGACCTTCCTAGGCCTCCGTGCCACCTTTTACTACATGGACATGCTCTTGAGGAAACAGTGACATCAAACTGTCACAAGAACAAGTAACTTTCACTCTACACCCATCTGATATTTGGAAAACGATGTTATTCATTACCACTTTGAGCATCCCTTTTTGTTGGCATGTCTGTCACTTCATATCTGAAGTATTTCATAAAATTAATGTCTCAATTTCCTCCCACTTTCAAGAAATGCAACTCTCCTTTTTTTGAAAATTGTATTTTGTCCTAGATTTATTTCCTCCAGCATTTCTAACTCAAATCATTCCAGTTTCCTTCTAATGTACTGCTCTCTTCACTTAAGATGAACGTAATCAATGCAAACACAAAACAAGGCAGGATTTCCTAGGCACAAAGACAACTTACAGTATCTCAACGACTGACTTGGTGTGGGACGCAAAGCAAGTCAAAACCATCAAGCTGTAACACAGGAAGGCAGCAGAATGACAAAATTACTAGCTGTATCTTTGAGCCATTTGCTGGTCCCTGAAGGGCACACACCAGCTCAGACTTCTCAGTCAAAATCAAGAAATAAATCTGGAATGGGCCCTCAATAGGGAGTGAAGTGGGTGTCCACCTCTGGGAGGTGACACTCACACCAGAGAACTCGAGCAAAAATAATTTTTTCAAGACTTCAAGAACTTTTTTATTGGGGGGTGAGAAAGGGAGGAGGATAGGGACAGAAAACAGTGCGGTTAACAGTGCTACAGGAAGAATCACCACAATAAAGTTACCTTTAACTCAGCAGGTGTAGGAATCTTCTCTTCCAAAAACAGCTCCCCAAGTTGATCATCTGAGTTAGCAACGCATTCAATCAATTCCCGACGTCTCTCTGCAGCCTCAGCTCTAAATTCAGCTGGAATTTCATCATACCGAAGATTCTGGCTACACACACATAAATAACATAACCACTTTAAAGGAATACCACATGAATCAACCTTTCAATCACTAATCATTGTGATGACCTGCCTGACCAAGAAAATTCATTCTTGACATGGATATTGGGGGACGGGTAGGAAATCACACAAGAATATCAACATGTTATCTTCAGTGCTTTAGCAGGTTTCTTCCCACTCATAGTAGGAGTTTGCCAGGATGCAGGGTAACCTGTTCAACAACCTCACCCACACCTTATCTTCATCCCAGAAAGCTCAGACCCAGAAAGCTCAGTTCCCGTTATAAAGCAACTCTGCTATTTCTCAGGCTGGCAAGTGTGGCCACCACCCCTTCATACTACTTCAGTCAGCACACAATTCATGCCGCCACTGCCCATCATTAAACCCGACCCTGCAGAATAAACCCAACCCTGCAGAATCATTTTGCTGTAACTTGGGGAGCTGAAAGGCGGTATCTCAGCACTACCACAAGCCACATCCCTAACTTCCCAAAGAGTAGGCTTTTTCATCTCTGAAGAGAAATTGTAGGTAATTGCAAAAAAATGCTAGCTCTAGCTAAGAAATTTGCAAGTTTTGAAACTTACCCAAGCTCACCATCAAAATATATAGCTTTTTCTTCAATGAGATCTATAATTCCTTTAAAGTTTCCCTCCAGCCCAATTGGAATCTGAACAAAAGCTGCATTGTGTTTTAACTTGGATCTGAAAAGTAAAGAAATGTAAATTAGTTCAAGGAAAAAAAAGAGTCATTTCTGTATATGTGCTCCAGATGGTCTTTGAACAACATATCGCTCCTACAAAATCACTCTCTTTTCTCCTTTGGACAGTGAATGTTGAATGGCTGTATCCATAATAATTAGCTTTTAAATCACTGCTTAAAGGTTTTAGGTTTTTAGCCTTCA
>JANHGB010014253.1:0-15141 GCA_026283785.1 Coracopsis vasa | reverse complement strand
ATCTGCCCGCTGCCCGGCAGACCTACAGGAGCCCAGAGTTCTATTGTAAAAAGCAACGTGTGCCGGCTTATTGCCTACCACCGCCGGGCTGCAAGGAAACCAGCACAAAGCGTGTTCACCTGCACAGGAACCAGAAGACAATTTCCAGTGAAGGTGCTTAAGGTGGAGGGGTGAACTTGGGTTTTTTTTCCTTTTTTAAGCCAGCAGGCATGTTACTCAAACACTTTCTGCAAAATCAGTTTGCAGGAACCCAGCTCCAGAACCAGACCTTGCCAGAGGCACAGTGCCAAAGGAGCAGTGCTCACACTCCTGCTGCAAGGACCAGCTTGTGCTTTCTACTGTTGTGGCAAAGTTATGAGACCCAAATACAGCACAGTTGAAATACAACTTCCCACTTCAAAATTCACATCATCTAAGAATTGCTGCTGGAATTTGAAAACACCACATACTAAGCAGGTAGTTTCTGCTCGACCTTACTCCCACTCAAGGAGTGCCCATCAAAGGATCAGCCTATTCTGAACCAGCAGTAGCCATGCAAAACCTTTGCAACACAAGCAATTTCACACCTAAAATCACTGGTGGATTCCACAGGGGAAGATACAGAGAAATAAGTTAAATGGATTTAAACAAGATCATTAATTTACATTCATGAAAATTAATTTACATTCATGAAAAAGACCTAGGGAAGAAAACATCTTCCAAATGAGAACAATCACAGTTTACTGCTGAACAAATAACCAGAGGAAGAAAGTACATTGGTTCTTTACTTCTGTGTTTACCATAATATAGAAAAAGCAAATATGATGCAGAGTTTATAGAAGATGGGCACTGTACTAAGTGTGAATACAGGTTTGGGCATTTAGAAAGCTGACAGGTCAGTGCCCAAAGCAGAACTGCCACAAGCTACAGGAACAACATGGAAGAACAAGGAACTGAAATGCAACAGAGGCAACACAGGCAACAAGTCTCCATGTGAATGTAAGTTAGATTTGTAACAACTACATATATTTCAAAAGGATGCATATCAAACAACTCTGAAAATGCCACCTCTAACGTTGTAACAAGTATTTTCCTCTGTAAAAGTACAGACAACTCCTGACACAAACGTGCCACATCTCACCTCCCCTAAAACGAGAAGTGCATCACGTATGGCTGTAGTATATGAAAAACAATGCTAAGTCACACAAGACAAATGGATGGAGCATCCACATCAAGAAAACAAACATGTTAGAGAGCCTTGGAAACCCCATTGCATGATTTACCCAGGCACAGCCAACGATTTTTACAGGGACACCTTGGTAGCTCCAAAATGTCAGCAGTTTGCTGGAAGAGGCCATTTCTTAGCCCAAAGTTTCTCTTCCATAAGCTCACATCACCCCCTTTTCCATCATCAGTGCAAAATTCTGTTCTAACCTTTTTTCTTTAAAGAAATTGGGACCTGACATCCACTGTCTTGCGAGGAGTTTCACAAGCTGGGCACAGGTTTTTTTCAACCAACAATTCTACTGTTGCCCAGCAGTGGCGTTCTGAAATGCCTCAAATAGTGATGCTTTGATATGAGTTTGCAATATAAAGAATTATAACAATTTCAGAATTCATTTAAG
This sequence comes from Coracopsis vasa, assembly GCA_026283785.1. Lineage (NCBI taxonomy): Eukaryota > Metazoa > Chordata > Aves > Psittaciformes > Psittacidae > Coracopsis > Coracopsis vasa. The sequence goes on along the minus strand of JANHGB010014253.1, from coordinate 13,537 downwards.
AACTACTGGATGGGAACAAGGCCACAAGGAAAACTATTTCAGGGACTGACTAAACAGGTAAATGAATTATTGACTTAAAAGAGAGGGAAGAGGATCCATACCAGCAGTTCACTGATAAGCCATTAACATTTTAATTAACAGCAAAACATTTGTATTAGTTAAATGTAGATAAACTTCACAAAGCCAAACAGACAATGCAGAAGCCAAAGAACAGTCAAGCACCTCTGAGAACTAGTGAGGCAGGAATTTGAACAAATAAAATATAGTACAAGTGGAAATTTACATCCAGCCAGAACACAGAGAACTCAGTTTGCAGGTGCAGAGACCATGGGACATAGGTGACAATGTTGAATCCAGATTTGGGCTCCTCATTAACAGAAGAATACTGACAAAAGCAAAGCAAATGCAAAGACAAGTCACAATATGACTGCAGGCATTAGAACAGTAGTAATTAAAAAAAAATATTGACTTATAGGGAAAAGGTTAAAGATACCAGTTTGGTGAAGTGAAAGGGTAGCTACAAGGGGTCATGAGAAGAAGAAACATTATAGGCTTAAGTTTTCAGAGCAGCACAAAGTTCAATGTGGGTATCCAAAGACAATGCCTAATTAAGTAAAAATTCCCCAAGTCACTCCACGGACAGGCTGACGCTCTCAAACGTTACCTTGAACACCTATACCACAGACATCAGCTTTGTTTCCACACAAAGAACACACGTAGAAATGGAAGAACATCCACTGCAGATTTATGAAGGTGCAAAATAAATATAAAGATGAGACATGTATCTGAACGCAAAGGGGGGAAGCAGCAAGCCTGAGGTGATGATTAGGCAAAACCTGCCAAGAGAACAGCCAGGGCCCTGCTGCTTGGGCATTTAAAACTCACGACTGGGCAACACAGATGCACAGATCCAGATTCTAAGGATCCAGATGATGTGGAGCAGGATGGGTGTCCTCATTTCCCCCCTCTGTAAGTGAAAATACCAGTTTTTCTCCTTTTACAGTAACAAGGCCAAGTCAATAATCAAAGACAATAGACACACTTGCAGTGCTGAAAATTAACTGCAGGCCTGTTATAAGGACTCGTGACAACAATGTTCAAACATTTCTCCTAAGCGATGAATCATGATTTTTCGTTACTTAAAACCAGCTGAACACCATGTAAAAGTAATCTCTTTTACATTTTATTTACATACCAAGCTTCATGGGAATGTGGCTTTGTACCTGAGGAGAGTTTTCCTTGAAAGGAAGGAATTAAATACTGAAGTTCAAGTTACTCTATCAAATAATCTGTACTTCATACTTCTTTTATGCATGAAAATTATGTGCCAAATAAGATTCAGAAATTCAGCAAGCTCTAATCCATGCATCCTTTATTCCATTACAATCACTGTGTTGCATTCTAGCAACAGGACACAAACTGCAATCAATCGCGATCAATTTATACAACAATCTGAGGCTTACAGTACATTTAAGGCCTTTAAATTTGGAAAAATTAGACCTATGCTAGTAGTGTAACAATTTTTAAGTGTCTTGCATTTCTGATGCATAATCTGTGCGATTCCAGTGTCAAAGAATCAAATTACTTCCAAACTAAAAAGATCAGCTCAATGAAAATTTAGTTACATAAATTCATCAAAACATAAATGTGTAAATTTTTATTATTTTTTTTTGTCCTGGAAACTTTATAAAACTTTAATAGCAAAATAATATAGGGATAAAAACATATTTTAACAAAATGTATTCAATCATATACAAACCAGAATTTTGCAGTTTATTGTAACTAGACTTAAATTAAAACTACCAATTAAGAATCTATGCACAATGTAAATTCAAATATGTACAGTACTTTTAAAAAGTCTACAGGAATGCTTTACAGAAGGAAATGTCTGTTATGGCTATTATTCAGACCATCTGAATATTAAAATGAGTTTTCTAGTAGTAAATTTACACATTTATTTTTAAACAAAAGCAATTTTTGTCCCTAGTTCCTTTAAGAATAATTCCAGTTACATTTATACAGGTAAATGGGAGGTCGTTACAGAGTTTAGCCCCATATAGTAGTTTATTTTCAGGAAAAAGTAATATTTAAATAATTTACTTGGGAAGGTCAGTAAGTTAACAAAAGAACACTAGAAGGGAGGAGGGGGAACTTCATCACAATAACTTTCCAGTTAAAATACCACAGCTAGAAACTTTATAGAGAAGGTACTCCCTTGGATTGAACCCATGACTGATTGTTCAGAACAAGCTGTAGCTCGTAACAGTGTGTTCTCCACATTGAGAACACTGGGGAAATAAGTCTTTGTAAGGACAGAATTATAAACAATCTGAAGTGAGACAGAGAAAATTGATCTTCGATTAATACAGCACTAGGTAAAAAGTGTCCCCATAAGCAGCTAGTATTCCCACTTCCTCCAGGGCAACGAAGCTAAAAATTGTTGGAATTACAGTAGTTGACCATATTTGTGTGCATTAGTAGAATAATTTCCAGATATAAAAGACAAATTTCATCAGATGTTTGATTTGAACACCCTAACGACAGGGCATTTCTTCATAGTATAAAGCTATTACAGCTATCCAGTTAAAGCATGTGCAAAACCAGGTAATTTCTTCCGTTCACAGTAACTGAGGTAAAATCAGGTAGGCTTCTTCAGGAGTTGGGAAGTTCATGAGATATGAACTGTTTTAGTCTCTCTAGGTATTGTGCATAAAGCTCTATGTCATTATGCCCAGCCCCTTCCACCCAGAGGGGCTCTACTGCTCGTGGACATCGCTCGTACATGGCCAGGCCGTGGGAGAAATCAATTACCTCATCTTCGGTACCGTGGATTACCAACACCGGGGAGGTTACTTTAGATATCTTGTCAATGCTGTGGATGGAAAAGAAAAACACAGCTCAGTTTGGGGCTTTATCTTTTATATGTAAAGAAAGCAACCTTAACTATCCATACATTATTCAGTTACCACTGGGTGCTTTTAAATGGCTGCAAAACATTGCAATTGTGCCCAAGTGATATGGAACAATGCTCACTCTCAAAACTCATGTGTTAAACAGGAGCCTGCACTGCCATCCCCATCGTCCCACCAGTTCTGATGACAAGAAGCTCAAATGGGCAGCAAGCAAATAAAGTCTGGCATCAAAAAAACCCAAAACAGTGAGTATACCTATCACAAAAACCACTGAGAGGCAAGGAAGATTCCATACGACACACCGCCAGTGTGGACTCTTCACATCAATTCCTAATCTGTTAAATTGTAAGGTGGTAATTAACTACATTCCAGTCATAAGACTTCATTAAAAAAAAGCCTTAGCTCATGAAGTTTGAACCTGTCTTTGAACCCCCAAATTAGGTAGACTCAGCTGGAGAAAAACAATCTGTTCTTTCCACTGACTGTTTAAGTTCAAATGACGAAAGAGAAAACTGTGGGACAAGAGCGCTACACAAGGATATTTAACCAGAAAAAACTCTCACAGGATTTTACTCCATGTAACAAACTTCTCTACCAGCTCTCACTGCAAAGTGGTCTTAAACTTTTTTCTATTTGCTTCAGCTACTTTAGCAGATCAATATGGCTAGTGGACACCTCTCACAGGAAAACAGGTTCAGAGGAGAGGGAAAAGTGACAAAGGCACCTAAGAGTTTGGGCCAGAAAATTTCAATTACGAAGTAACTTCCAAGTGGTAAACAGCAGTTTTCTCCATCTTCATGTAGGCACCAGCTTTTATTTCCAATCAGCCATTTCATGTTCCTAGTTACCAATAATTCCAAACCAGTATATAGACACCAAGTGCTAATAAACTCTCAGCTTCCTACCAGCTCCACTTTCATCAACAAATGGATGAACTGGCTCAGGACATTATGCAGAGTATGGTATGAAGTAGGTAGAAAAGTGAGTATCAGTAATATTCCATCTGACAGAATCATAATGATTGGGCTGGAAGGGACCTTAAAGCTTATCTAGTTCCAACCCTGCTGCCACAGGCAGGGACACCTTCCACTAGATGAGGCTGCTGAAAGCCCCATCCAACCTGGCCTTGAAGTCTATTTCTTTATGCTATCTAATAAAAGGTGTTTGGATATTCCTGCTTCTGAAGAACAAGAAAGCATGCAATTTTGGTAAGACTAGAGATTTTAAAAAGTGATCAAGACTGCTTAAAATGATTAAAAAACATAGATGCCAACTTACACTGACTTAAAAACAGGTTTAAAGAAGCTTTATGAAAATATGAAGTTAATTAAAAATTAAGATGTAGACTGAAGCACTAAGCCTCACGTATATAAGTCTCAGTATTTAGTATTCCAGAGAACTGTTACTGGTATTCCAGTAAACAGCTCAGTGTAAACACATTTCTGACTCAATACGTCTCAAAAAAAATCCCAGACTTATGTCTTTCAAAGAGGAAAAGTGTTATTTAAAATGCAGCCTATTTCACTTTTTTCCTGCCTGGAACTCGAGTTGTGTACAACTACACTGAATACAGAAAAATATCCCAAGAATGTAAGAGAAACATTGGAATAATGCAATTTTTTTTTTCCCCCCAGTTTTCATACCCAAATTAATATCATGGCCAAATGTAAATACTTTACAATCAACATACTATATAAAGTCTTAAGCCCATGAAGGGTCTGCCCCCAAGCTCCACCATGTGACAGACAAGTTAGCTACATAAAGCTAGAGATGTTTATGCCTAATTTTAGTGGCTAGATACTAAGTTCTCATTTATTGTAAGAAGCCAGGAAATCCCTTTCACTTCAGTATTCAGATAACAAAACTATTTTTTCACGTATATCCACAGACCATTAAGCCAGGTAGTATTTGTGTTTTGCAGAAAATTGGAAAGCATCCCATTGCCAACTCAGCGACTCATAAGGCAGTATTTAAACTGCACATTAGGCTTACTTAGTATTCTCAGCCACACTGCTCTGCAGCTAGAAAAATCTACAGAGACCCAATTCTCATGGAGTCCCAGCATAAAATGCACATAATAGCGATTCACTGTAGGTGCACACTGAACTGTTTTGTCTCCCACCATGAAGACAGTTGAGCTGCACACATTCATAAAAGTGCACTGCTGTTTATTTTCACTGCTTACAGTGCAAGTGAAGTCAGACTGACAGCAATGAACAGCTCAGTAGGGTAAGAACAAAATACTCAAGTGCTACAGTACATCTGTTGTCACTGTTCCCCCCTCCCACTTTTTCCTTTTAAAATGGTTATTTGATTTGGCTGGTATCAGCTAATCGCTGTTACTTTTGTCATCAGAGCTATTTTTAAGGCTTTGTTTTTTCCCCTCTCACAGAAGCATTTGCAAATATTGGATTTCAGGTTTGAGGATGATGAATGAGTGCTTCAAATAAGAGTTTCAAATCCTGACTGCACCTTCAACAATTTAATTACTTATTTAATTCATAACCCATCTGGAAGGATTCTAAACATGGGGACTGGACACAGATACTGTGAGAGCCACTACTGGTCACTATTACTTCTAGCTTCTTTGGCATACAGATTTACATCGACAGCCTCCCCCAACTTCTAATTTTAATCTGTTGTAACCAAAATAAAACAAACAAAACAAATGCTACGAATATCCCCTACTACACTTATTGCAAACATGACCCTCTGAAGCAAAGCCAAGCTTTGCACATGACTTCAGAGTGTCTCTCTTTTGTGTTCTCCCTTCAACAGACCTGTTAGCTTTTTACCTGTGCCTCCCCTCACCCCCATGCCAGGTCTACATACACTGCTTTAAAGAGACTGTCCTCCTCTAATATTCCTCCTCTAATATTCTCCCTTAAACTGGGTCTGATAAGAAGTTTTAAAAGATTCCTAGAACATCTGCTATTCCCAGGACCTCTACTATTTCCAAATAGTTGGATATTTTAATTTAGGTCTGTGGCAGTTGCTTTTCAAATGAAACAATAGGCTATAAATGCACTGTTTTATCTTGAAACCAGTTGTATATATAGGTTTCAGTACCTAAAATATTCTAGAGCTTCTTAAAATAATTAATTTTTGTCACAGACGTTAGGACCTTACATGATCTCCATCAGGGAAGCACAAGTGTCACTACCTTTAGTGATTTTATATGGACAGGATGCCAAAGATGTAAAAATGTTTTTACTTACAAGGGCTAAAGGCAAAGGAACACTAAATTAATTTCCTTAAGATCATACATGAAATGCAGAACCAAGCTGAAAAGTGAACCATACCAGTTCAATTCTATCTAGCCTCTGACCCTGTCTTGTTTTCTCCATTTAAAAGCAGCAATTATCTATACCTCTTTCTCTGCTGATATGGTAAAACTACAGAAATATTTCAACAAGCAGCTTGAAGACAGCACATCCATTTCATGATATCATATTACCTTCTAAATCAAAGTTGACTGAGATATTAAGAGTGTACAATTACCAATGAGTCATTAGCCTGAAGGACTGAATTCAGTATTATCAGTCGGTAAGCTACTACTCCAAACTTGACAGCATAAAAATTCTGATATTAACAACACAAACAACAGGAGAAAAATCTATTGTAAATACTAAGACTTCTTTTGTTCATTGAACTGACTATCATGTCAGTTTGAGACTGACATCAGCCTCTTTCTTACATGGTGAATCTCTGCTTGAATTTAGAAGGTGTGCATATCAGAAGTTTAAAATGCAGGTGACAATTCAATAAAGTTCCTTTTTAAACACCTAAGGAGCATGTGGAGTCCAGAACAACCCTCTTTGCACTGTTTATACATACCTTGGAAAAGCATCAAAGCAATAGGTTTTCCTAGTGTCAGGAAAAGCTACCCGTAATCCAGACATCAAGGGAGAATGAAGGATTACTGCTGCACACTCGTACCGAGATGCCAGGTCTACTGTAGGGACAGTACCAATACTCTGACCATACAGAATAATGTTCTCAGGACTAACACCATACCTGCAGAGACAAGAAGCATCCCTTTAGAAAACAAACAAAAAAACCCCAGCTTACAACATAATTTGCATCACAAAAGCAAAACCCAAACCAAACCAACAAAAAACAAAGCTTCCCTCCTACCCATTGTAGCTCTTTAAAATCTGTTCCTAGGAGATGTGAATTTACAAGTCAAAACTTTAAAACAGTCCAGTAAAGTAAATAATCAAAACATTGCACAGGCTGAGAACAGCTACCCCCAAAGAAGGAATGTCGGTTTGTTCATTAATCTTCACCATCTTCATGAACATCTCTTATCTTTCACTCCACGGCTCAGCAAGTTATAAATTTGACTTCCCCCTTCGTCCCCCCCTGTTGCAGACTAACTCTCCGGAATTTCAATTAGATATTCTGGAAAGTAACAACCTTTCTACTATTAATCAAGATAGTTACTCCCTGCTCACCTTTCCATGCAGCTGGAACAAAAAGACTGAAATGCCTTGTTAGTGTAGCTGAAGCCACTAAAGAGGATAAAAATTTGAAAGGATAGTACTGTTCATTTTTCCATTTTCTAATGAGTGTAAATTATTCCTCATTTTTCTTTTCCAGTTTAAAAATACATCAAGCTTATTTTGTAACTATTAAGATACATAATTCCATAAAACTCAAGTGTTCATAAGGAGTCCTGGCTGGCTGCCTACTATTCCCATCCAGTCTATAAAGCCTAGCTTGTGTGCTGTTTAGGAATATACTAATTCAGTTTTTATTTAAAATGTGCAAAAGATAAGGGAATTTGGAAGGGGCACAGGAGGCAGCGATGGTGTCTAGGAAGGACTGAGGAGTACAATAGTATTTGGCCACCACAACTTGCTACGAAAGCTGCAAATTAAAGCTGTTACTTGGTTAATTATAAAATATTTACCCAGAAGATTTCCATGTATAACTCCACTTCCTATTGCAAGTTGTATAAAGAACAACTGAGTGCAGAAAAGAACACATTTCTAGTAGAAAATAATGAGAATGTGTCTTTTTGCTGTTTACACTGTTTACAGTTCTGCTGTCACTGCCATGACAATGAAAATCAAACCCTACAGTTTAGGCTATACCCAGTGTACACTTGGAATGTTTCGACTTCCTCACTAAGCTGATAGCAATGGCAGACCTGGGTAGTACTTGACTTTCAAGCAGCTCAGTGATGATATATGTGCAAAAGAGAAAATTACAATTGAACAATAATCAATTAATAATTAAAAATACACCAGAAGAATAACCTAATATTAAACATCCAACTACAGGCTGTCAAGATTGCCTGGTTTTACAAGGAAGTAAAACTAGACTGGATTGTAGCCCCTGTGAAACTGGAATTTTCTATACTGCTGAGCATAAGGGTGCTTTTGGCATCTGCTGTAATATGAATAAGCAACTGTATAAAAATATCTCCCTGGAGTAAAATTTTATCCTCTTGGTAACCAAGCAGCAGCTCATGTTGGTGGTCTATCACCACAGCCACAGCCTCATGCTTTTAAAGAGATGTTGTGAAGCTCTTTTAGGAGAATTTTTTCTCCCTTACTATTAGAAATAGTCCAGCACACAGTACAGCCTAGCTGATTTTGCTATGCATGTTAACAGGATCTTGGAGCAAAGCCTTGTCCTCACAGACTTCACCATGGCTGTTGGATGGGGAGGGCTGGAGGCATGTACCTTTGAAGGCAGCATATGCATCCAATCTGCTGATCTACCAGCTGTGGCATCGTATTAAAGACTGGCAAAAATGCATCAACAGCAGGGAATACAGGAAAATGGGACTGGAAACAGATCCTTTACATGGCACTTAAGTAGGGATAAAATTATATTAATGCTAGTAGGTTCTGCAATACCATTCTGAACTCTAGTGTCATGATAAATATAAAGGATCCTCTCTAAATGGTTTACAATCTAAGTAGAAACTGGAAACAAATGTTTGACAATCACAGGGTAACAGGACAGCATCGGGTGGCAAGAAAATTCCTTCACCACATACAACTGCCTTAGCATTGCAATTTTCTTCAGTATTGATCTGCTTTGGATTCACACCTTTTGATGTTATTTTGTTTCTGAAATCAACTCTCATTGTAAGTGAAACATCTTGCTGCTGTGGCAACAAGTACTCTGGAAAAAACCCTCAATTTCATTGCATGCCAGTTAATATCAGATACAGCCTACAGCACCATTAAAAAAAAAAACAAAAAAACAAAAAAAACAATCAAACCAAAAACAAAACCACAAAACCAACATAAGAGACCTCTAAATTTAAAAGTGGCCCTTCAACACTAAATAAATGCTACAACTACTCAGCACCTAACTCCTCAGAAAGCCAACATGACAATTTTGACCAAAACCACCCAAATCATAAAAAGGTATGAGAACACTCAGTTAGTGCTCTTGCAGCCTGTCATTAGGTCAAATGTCTTTTTTACTTTGTACGCCAACTAAAAAAATCTCTGGGGCTGTTTTAGTTAGAGACAGTCCAACTTTCCAAGACAGAACAGTTACTGTAACAGATTTATCTTCTTAAGCCCTTTACTATTATGCCGTCAATCTAGAAGGCAAGACATCAAACTTACCACAAACATCAACAGGAACGGCTATATGTAAAATTTATTGCAAGGCCAAAGGACATATGACAACTCATAAGCAAGGGCCATGAATAACTGACACACATGAGGTTCTTGGAGCTGAAGGCCAGGGCTTGGCTCTGTGATACTCTTGAGTCTTCACAACGTTGCCCAGCTGGTGACTCAGCAAGCACCGTTCAACAGAGGTACAATATGGGGATGCTAGCTTTAAAATATTTAAAAACACTTAAAATCATTTAAAAATACTTAAAGTTTCCTTTAACAAAGGCTGGGTCCCTTCCCCACTCTCTGCCAACTCCCTTGTTGTATCAGATTGTTATGCAACAGGAACAGTGATACAGAAAGTGAGAGGAAGAGCAGACTTTGATAAGAGGGCAGCAATGAAAGGGAAACTAAGTGACATTGAAAAAAAAAAAGAAAGAATGCGATAGAAAAAGGCAAAGGAGAAAAGAGGGATCCTGTTACAATGTGCTCTCCTATTAAGGAAGAAAGTCCTTCCACCAGCTAAACAGCAGCTCCTAAAAATATCTTCCCTGAAACACACCAGCTTTGGTCTCTGTGGAAACATAGATCCATCCTACAGAGCGGGAGACCCAAGTCAAACGCCTGGGTGGGATATTCCTGCGCTTCTCCTGTGGAGCCCATCAGAGTTCAAAACAAGCAGGGCAACACTGCAATGTCAAAACCAGCCTCCAAACCAGCAAAACCAAAGTAGGAAGCAATTCAAACAGTTACTGTGGGCCTATGCAAAATACTGGTTTGACAAGGGAGATAAAAAGGCAGGCATCGTTTGTTTCCTCAAGGGAAGTCAGTGATAAGTGCAAATCTACTGCTGTTCAAAATGATGCAAGCATTTCTGCTCCCCCTTACCCACAAACACTCTCCAGATGGAAAAATTTTCCAGCCTAGTCTATTCTCAATAGCCTGTGAGTAGATTATGTTGATTAAAGATTACATTTATTATGTGTTATCTTCATCTATATTCACAAGCCATACAGAATCTGTACCTACAACTTCCCAACTCAGACCAGGTATACCTAATGCATCAACATACTCCATAGTCACTAGTAACAGAACATTTTATTTTTGCCCTGTGTTACTGCCTTTATTCATAAAAATTAGATCTACCAGCAACTCTGGTCTTATGCTAGCAGAAATTATGTGCACAGAAGTTGGCTATTAAGAATCCACACCCCAAACTCTTCTACTTACTCCTGTACTGAGTAATTGGAGACCTCAGTGATACAACAGGTCAGTGGGACAGAGGAGGCTGGGAATATTGCTGACACCCAGTACAACAATGGAGGATGGGACACAGTTACTTCTAGCTCAGACTGCTTAGCTGTGTGGCTGTGGCTTGGGCCACATATGAGGAAACTGAGGGGGGACAACACAGATGATAGTATCATTTGCCTTTGTAAAGTTCTTAACACTTCCTGGCTGACAGCACTATGTACAAACTATGTATTATCATAAAACAACTTTAATTATGAGCACAGGATACTGATTCTCCCCCCTCCCAGGCTTCAGCGTTGAGTGATACAGATGGAAACTTTACCATTGCTATTTTTATGCTCTCCTTGCTCAGTTGAAAGCACTAGTGGAATGCTGCTTTAGGGACTACAGACGTGTCATACAGCTGAAGCCCTGCAATGTTCACAGCCAAAGCTACAGCATCTGTGCCAATCCTCAAAGGTGCAAAATACATATTCATAATGAGGCCAGTTCTTTTTTCAGGCTTACTGAAGTAGTGAAGTTAACCACACCTTGTATTTTCAGTTATGAAGTTTTAGGGTATTTGCTGTCCCAATATCCATTACCTAAACTGGAAAGCCTATAGAACAGTATGGATACAGCAACAGCAACAAATCAGTTTTCAAAAACAATCACAGTAACTATTTAGGCAGAGCATTTTGACTAAACAGACCCGATTTCATAATGCTGTTGAAACTTACTTTTTAACTGCTACTAAACTAAAGCAGCTACTGGTGGCCAAGTTCTTCCTTACAACACAGTATATAAAATTGAAAAAGAAGGAAAATAAGCTAACTAGCTTATGTGTTCTTGCAAGGAGAATGAGTTTGAAACTATGCACTCACCCCTCAAGGGAAACACCAATTAAATAATTCATCTTCAAGACACAAAGAAAATCCAGCTTACATCAGGAGCAACACAAATTCATGCCACATTTGGATGAAACAGTGATTTCTAGAATATTTCTACTAGAATACATATTTGCTCAATTACAATAACATCTTCATAAGCTATTTTTCAAATCTGTTTCTTCCTGTTTATACAAAGCCATTTGTCACAACATACTATTTATTGCCTTTTCAAAATGCATTATCACTAAACTTTATAATCCAGAGAAATTTAGATTCCTTGTTAAGAAACACAGATAGGTTTTACTACAGCATCATTATACACTTCCATAAAATATGCATCTACATTTTCAGATAAAAGTGGCTATTTAGCCCAGCATGAATCCAAAAAATTTAATTTTGGGGGTAGAAACAAAAACCAAAACTCTTCAACTAAGTACAAATCCCACATGCAGACTGCATAACTTGAATGAGACTTTATGTTGTAGGACACTTACGTTAAAAAACCCCACAAAACCTCAACAAGAGAAAATTCAGTCAATAAATATTATTGCAAGTAACTTACAATAGCAGAAAAAAACCCCCCACTGAATTTCACATTGTGCTTCAGCACCACTCCAGCATGTCAGTCAGAATACCACAGAAATTACAGCAGATTTTCTGTCTAAATGCCAACACTGAATTGAAAGCAAGGCATTAGATTAAGGATTTTTGGTTAACAACAACTCTCAAATGAGAAAAAACATAATTATTTCAAGATTTCCAGGAAACCCTGGCACACAGCAAGAGTCCCTGTACCAGTTTCTCACTCCAGTTTCCTTGAATCCACACAAACATAGGTTTAAAATTCTTCACTGTTTTACTGAGCACAATAGAAACTGATTCTTTAAATTATGTGATGCCTTCTTCTCCTCTGCCTCCCTCTTGACCAAGTCTACAAGTACTATGTGATTTAAATTCAGGTACAGCAGACTCTCTTTGACTTCACATTTTCCTTGTAGTAAGAGCCAAAACCAGTTTGCATAGTATTCTGGCTTATGAAGCTACAAAAAAGACAATTTTTTTTGGCATATATCCCAGCACACTGTCACAGGAGCAGACAAGTAATTCCACAAATGTGTTCACACTCAAAATAATTTCAATGGCTGCCAGAGAAATTTAATCAAGGAATCTGCCACAGTTTTATATGACTATTATTTCACTGCCACACCAGATAGTCATTTTGTTACACAATGGAGAAACCCCAGTGCTAATCAATATAAGGTAACTAATACAACTACAGAATAAACCTATGACTCTTGAAAATGCCCTCTTAAAGGTTATTTTGGAAGACATTATTTGCAAGTATCACACTGCTCCAGGCTTGCTGATCTATGTGGCTGTAGTGTTAATCCAGTGATGTACACTCCTCTTTTCATATAAATAAATGGATCAATTGGAAAAAAACAACTTCTAGGCACTTCTTAGGATGATCATTTGCCCTGCAGTAACTTAATTATACTGAAGAATGAATCATTACAACTGCTTCTTGATTACTGTCTTGTGACAAACAGCGATCTGTTACTAAATACTGAGAACTGTGCTCGAAGTTCAAGCGAGTCCTAAACAAGGATATTAAATATCACTGGTGAGCTCAAGCACCCATGACAAAAGCAGGTGATCTACACACTTCCAAGTAGTGAAACCACTGCAAGTTTGTCCTGAAGAACCAGGGTAAGTAAAGAAAGGCTGTTTCATGGCATTGTCTGCTATGAACTGTAATGAAATTGCATTTTAAATTAACTGAATTATGCTAATCTGCACAGAGTAGCTTTGGGGTGAGGGTTGAGTGTTGTTTTGGTTGGTTGTGGTTTTTTGTTTGTTGGGTTTGGTTTTTTTTTTTTTTATTAATAAAAACCAAATAATAATATTTACA
>JANHGB010014252.1:11753-23279 GCA_026283785.1 Coracopsis vasa | reverse complement strand
TACCACATATACATCTCCAGCTGTTTAAAACAGATAAACCCAATATTACTTCCACTATGTTTAAACAGAGCTAAAGGAATGATTTGTGGTAAATTTACCCCAAATACTTATTGCAGGAGTTTTGTTGGTTTGTTTTTTGTTGGTTTTTTTTTTTTTTTTTTTCCCCTAGCTTAAGAAAGAAAGAATTTCAAATCCATTAGATATTGATTTTCCACTGGAAATGGGTTAGGGTCAGAAAATGCAAAGTTGTTGGGCTGTACATAACCAGTCACAGCAAGCTGGAGAAGCATCTTTTAGAAACTGTTAACTTTTCCATTGTGTTGGTAAGTCTGTGATGCTTTGAAGAAGAGATACTTCAGTTTTGTAATGATTCAATAATTTTAATTGCAGGCCAGAGATGCTAGATAAGGCAAGAAACAAAGCTCGAGTTAAAGCTTGTTACATCATGATTGGACTCTCTGTCGTTGCCTGTTTTGCAGTGATTGCCTCAGCTAAGAAGGTGAGTGCAGGACTAGCTAGTTGCCATGTAGCATGCTTAAAAATGATGGAATTCTGTGGAAAGCAGACAACCTAAATAAACAGCAGCAGCTTACACCTATCCTCATTGTAGCTAACCTATGATTCCACTGCCCCTGACATGTGAGTAGCTGCTGGCCGTTCTTGAGATGGGGTCCCTAGGGTGCACTGTTATGCCTACTGTGCTACTCTGAAGTGGATGTTCTACTCCTGCAGGCTGCTGCACGTCACGAGTCCTTAACAAGCTGGAACTTGGCAAAGAAGGCCAAGTGGCGGAAGGAGGCTGCGCTAGCAGCAGAGGCAAAGACCAAGTAACTTCACACACAACGCTGAATGTCCTTGTGGAAGCAAAATTAGCGATTGCTGATAGCAATTAGTGAATGTCCCCAGTAACCAGACAACTGTAGTATTGTATACACAGGAGCCAATAAAGGTAGTTACAGGATCACAAAAAGAACTGGAGGGTCTCTTTTATTAGAGATGCTCAGTGTCCTTGTTGCATATAATTAAGTGTTTTGCCTATGACTGAAATTAATTACTGCTTTTAAAGGAGAAGAGGTAGTTCCTTAAGAATGACAGGTATGTTTGGTTAAATATTTGCAAAACGTATTCAAACCCCAAAAACTTTGTCTGGTGACAGTGCAGAGTTTTACAATGCACAAATCAGCCAGTCTGAATTCATTTGCCTCAGTGCTGTGTTCAAAAAGCCAGATGCATTTTCTAGTTTAAGCAGCCACACTTACTCAACCACTAAATAAATACAACAAACATCTGTAAAATAGGTTTTATTGGTTTCTGTATGGTATTTGGAGATTTAACATTCCATAATATTGCATACTATTCACGTGTTCTGTTACAGTAATGGGCCTTTGGCCTGGATTTAAAGATGCACTATTAGTATCTGAAGTTCATATAGGCAAATTTAATTCCCACACATTACATGAACATATTGTGCCATAAGTAAATGAAATTTCTCATTCCAGATTTCAGTGAACTCCTGAGTTCACAGTTAAACTTTGGGTATCAATTGGCAGATCTATTACAAAAATCCTCAGTTGCACAACTTAGGAAATTTAAACCGAGCATTACCTGCACAGAATAGACAAATAGTGCATCTTTTCTATTTTTAAAAAGACAGACCCAACAATAAATATTTTCCAGTTGAAAAATGTGTTCTACAGCTAGCTTATTTCTGTGTCAACATTATTACTATTTTCTGATTGCTGCTAGCAACAGTGTTTAAAGCAAATACTAGGAAATTAAAAAGCTGTATGAACCAGTCCTCAGACAAAAGTGCAACAATGAAAAAATTAGATATGATTCAGTGTGTCAAGAGTAGGGAACTAAAAAAAATAATCTTATGCTCTGCATAGTTGCATAGATTAGCTAGTTAATATTCACATTTAAGCAGAACAAATGGTACCCTTTTAATTAAAGCCAGAACCACAAACCCCAAACCCGTGTGTTTTTAAACACTTTGTAACTGATGGGGTACTTCAGAGTCCATATCTAAAGCCAAACTTAAAGATTTTCCTCTCACAGTTAATTTTTTTTTTCTCTACACTGGTTTCATCTCCATATTCACACCCCTGCTTGCAAATGACTACATCAGAGCTGGCCTGAAGACATTATCTCTGTTTTTCTATTGTTTATGTATGTGCTTTTTAACAAAGGGGGATGTAAACCCAGTGATAATAGAGGAGAGGCCATCCTGTACATTTAACCTTTAAAGACTTTCATTAACAATTTTAGGGTAAATCATATGTTGAGTTTAAATAATGATTTCTATTAGCCAAAGTCATCATTTTTAGTTCCCTTTTAAACCATTACACTTAAATGTATCAGAGGCATGAAATACAGTTTATCTAAATGCATAAAGTGCAGTCACTAACTGTTCACACATATAGAATAATATATCCACACAACTGAAGACATTCTTTCAAAACAAATGTAACACTTTAAATGTCCCCTCTTTTCTTCATTTTCAAGTCTTTACGTAAAGATTTTTATAGTTCAGATTTGGTTTAAATTAGAGAGGCTTATAAATGCAGTTTTTACAGGGTTCTCCAAATAAAAAGCAGGCACAGCTGGTTATGTTATCAAAACAAGGTTGTTAGAAACAACAAAATACCCTGTTACCTGAATATTTTTCTTACATTAGAAGAACATTGAAGTTCAGCATTTACTAGTCATCCTGGTAGATTTCCATTATTGTTACCCTGTACTTTGAACAGATGGGGGAGGGGGCACGCGGGAAAGAAGGAAGGTCAGCATATGAAAACCTGAAACTATGAGAGTAAAAAGGGCATAAATACAATCATCTAGCATTATACGAAAATTTGGCAGCTGTACTCAAGATTATCATACTATTCAAAACTGTTGTATGATGTACAAATCTAGGTTTAAAGTGTCATTTGCTAAAATATCTCATTATTCAGAGTTCATAAAGTAACAGCACTCCTATATACACTTCTATCTTTCACTAAAAAGACTGAAGAGGTTTCTTCCCTCCCAGTTACATCTTAGTCAAAACTGACCATTAATCTTAGAAAATCCACTTCCAAGTCGCACGTTCAATTACAATATAGTATATATTGCTGTAACATCAAAATTAAACATCTTAGAATCTTAACTTGCATGGTAAAAAAATTATAAGTATAAAATGGTACTGCAAATGACGCCACCTTTAACCTGTATTTTTCAGTGCATTATAACATTGTTTAGTGATAAGCACAGTGCCATGGGGTAAGTAATTTAAGTTGAAACTGCAGCCTTTCATGAAGCATGAAATGCTGTTATATGTCAAGGATTTCACTTAACCCAGGAGTTTGATATTAATACAGGTAATAAAAATAATCATACTTCAGAGTTAACCCAAAGTACTGATTTCTCCAAATAAGATATACTACTAATACACCAGAAACACTACTTATATGCAAGTCAAAGCAGAGCATACATTTTTCTGTATTCAAAACTGTTAAGGTAAATACCAGAATTCTACTTTTCTGTTAGTGTTTAACAGCAAATACTGTATATTATAGAGCCTAAATATTTAGATGACATTAACTTCTAGTTAGTTTTGGTGTCCACATACTTAATGCTATTTACAGTACAACAAACTTTTCCTTCAACTGGAAAACAGCAATTCACTATTCATTCTTCACTGCAGTATTTCTATTGTCTTACCAAAAGAAAACCAAATTAGTCAACTTAAAGAACAATTCAAATGGTGGTAGCATATTTGGTGAAAAAAACAACACCTACGGTCTAAACTTTCAAGAACCTACTGTACTAGAAAGGCAAACATTGCAATGTTTCTCAAACTAAGTGGTGCTACCACGCTTTGACAGGAGACAGCTGTAAGCCATCTGCTTGGTGATTTGTGCAAATCAGCATCTCTGTCACTCATAATCGCGGCATTCTTGTGGTAACTACAGCAACTGCTTCCACTGCAAAGTACTGTACTTGTGGCTGACTTTTAATGCCATTTAGCAGCTTTAATTACAGAGTCAACACCAAATGACCAGCAAGCTCTCTGCTGATTCCAATTGGAAAACTTCTGAAATAGTTCTCATTCCACATAATTCAAAAAAAGCTTTTTCATATACTCAATATTATATTAGGTAATTAGCATTATATATGTATATCTATTATGTCTTAAATACTTTTTATAAATAAATTCCAACAGTGTGTGGTAAAGTAAGTAATGCATAAAAGTTTCACAATTTAAATAAATATTTTTCACATTCCAATTCAGCTTCTTGCAAGCTCATCTTTAATTCATGCCTTAGTTCTGAAGCAATGTTTTTGCTTCAGTACAAGAGGTAGATTTGATAGAGACTGGGCAAGTCAAGCCTACTGCCAAAAATGCAACCGTCAGTAACTGTATTGCTGATATGCAGTTTGAGACTACATGAAAATTTCAGAACCACTACCTAAAATTCTACAAAGTCGTAGCTTAACAGTTCTTGTTAAATCACATTTAATTCTTTACTTTAGACATGATTACTCACAGTTGTTTTCTGTACATAAGAGATAATGAAAAACACAAATACAAAACAAAGAACAGTTGTATCTAACACAATATATAAAAGTGCATGAGCTGTTTCTTCATCTATTTCTGCAAAACATACTCAACTTTTCCTCTAACTTTGGCCATAAAGAAAAGACCTCCAAGGAAGAAAAAAAACCCAACACCCAGCCCAAAACCTTACAAGTATTTACATTTTATGCTTGTCTTCACTTCAGTAGTTTACAGCTGAAACCCCTCCATTGGAGCCTCTTGCTGTTGAAACAGAAACTGCTGCTGACTTTCATCCACCTGAGGTGCAATACTGGAGTCCTCTTCTTCAACACCAAAGTAATGTTCTATGAGTTCAAAAGCCTTTTGGTAGATCTCTTGGTTTTCATGCCTCTGGAGAAATTCAATTTTATCAAGTCCTGAATTCAAAACAAAACATTTTCAAAATCTAGTTGCTTAAAATGAATGATGAATTCAAAGTTAAATTAATTCAATTGTATTGAATTCATTTCTGAACCCATGTATTTCTAGTATTCTATTTGTGCTGTCCAAGCTAGTTTTAAAACTACACTAAAGGAGTATCAATTAAACTAAGGAGGAAGAGAAGGCAGTTCCAATACCTACAAAGAAATATGCCATGCCTACAAGGAAATCAAATCTTTATAGAATTAGAATAGCACAAAAACATTCACAATAGCAATTTCCAATGTCCCTATTTCTTTTCTTTTGCTCTTTTAGTCTTCCCCAACTCTAAGTCCTATCCCCTATTATGGAGTTGTCACTGGGCACAGTCTGCTATCTCAAAAATTTGAAGATACTATCTTTCCAAAGGCTTATCTCTTTGCCAGCTATAGAGCATAACCTTCACTCTGCTGACAGAATTAAGAGCTTGACAGTCAGTTAGGTTGATTCAAAACTCCTTTTTAGCTATTTAAGGTAACTCAGTTTTCACTTGAGTTGGACTAGGAAGAGGTTATAAGAACCCTTCTGGTAACTAGAGGCCAAAGCAATGAGGGTGATATAATTATCTGTTTCCCCTACTTACACTCTACAGCTTCAGCAGCCTACACACTAAACTGGTAAAGGAAAAAAAGAACCTAGACATTCAATAGCTGAAAACTATGAATGGACTCAAAATCTGGAACTGAATAAATTCCAGAAAAGTATTCAGTACTTTGCAATCTAATGTGTAAGTAGTAGTAAGTTCTTCAAGTACACACCTGAATTTAGAAACAAAACTCTGCAACAAGAATTCAGATTTAAAGGCTGCTTTACAGAAAAGTTAGTGCCATCTGAACAGATGTAATGTGGTCACCTAGAATTATTATTAGCAGTTTCTGAAACACAAATGTCTGCAAATTTTGTTTTGTCAGAACTACAAAAAGATAACTCTGTAAATAATGCCAGTTTTGCTGTAAACCAGCATTAACATTAATTTTGTTAAATCAAAAGCACCTAGTCATATAATTCCAAATAGTCATTTTAGTTTTGATATGCTGCCTTTAAAATGTGGTTTAATTCAACAACTCTTAAGAGAGTAAACAGAACAAAATACTTTTACAAATTAAATACAAACTTATTTAACTTCATTACCTGAAGTTGATTTTGCCATTACTGATATTTACTATGCTAAAAAGTGATCTGACTTTGGAAATTAAGTAAAACTCTGATCTTGCATCTCTGTTGTGAGTACCATGCAGGACTATGTATTAAAGTAATAAAACTGTATTTAGGATTGGCTGATGAACTCATGCAGACCAAGGCTTCAACAGATTAGGACACCTGTGTGTTAAATATTCCTGAGAATGTTTCTCCTGAGGGACATTTCATAAACTGACCACAGACAAACATTCACAGGTTTTCTGCATTTAACCACTTTCCCACCATGTTAGATTACTTATGATACTTTAATGTCCGCTTATGCTTGAAGTAATTCTTATATTAAGCTTAGTTACAAATTTCAAACCAGTTCATAATAGTTTTGTTTTTTACAGCCTGAAATAATGAAGTTCAGAAAAATGGATTATAAGAAGTAATTTCTTACCGTATGCTTCCTCTATAAGGGCACAGTAAGGATTAACACCCATTCCATTTTGCTTAGACTCTTGTTCTCCAAGGCGCAGAATATTTTCAAGTCCATTTAAAGCCACCTGTACTATTTTTGAATCCATCACAGTCAGGAGGTCACACAGAGGCTTGGTACAACCTAGTGCTACCAAATACCTTTATAACAGCAGAAAAACAGAGGGATGTGGGAGGAAAAAGAAGGACTGATAATCCAGCACATACATACTGACATGCCATTCTATCATTACTGGTCCTTAATTTTGCTTTAAAAAAGTGACTGAAGCAAAAAAAAAAAAATCCTAGAACATGTAACAACACAAATAATAAGCTTAGTCTGAATTTTAATGAATATTCTAATTTATCCTAATGAGAAAACATAATGTGCATATTCCTAACTGGATGTGGAATTTGGAGTCTTTTCAAAACCTTTTCACTTACGATCTTCAGATGGGTCTAACTGAATGTAAGAGAAAAAGTTCATTTTGGTAGGAAGTTCTTTTCTCAGACATCCAAAATTTGGTAGTGGCAAAAATATCTGTCCTTAATGTGTTTACTTGATAAGAACACTGGACACTGCTCTGTGCTAGTATAGTCCACGCTGTCAGCTCACTAAGATATTAGCATTGCCTATTATAAAGAGAAGGACATAATTTTAAGTATATATATATAAAAAAAAATAATAATATTTGGACTCTGAGTATTCTGTTCCTTCTTCTAACTTTGCGCAAAATTGTGTATGAACTTTTGGAAGTCAGAATCTGTGTCTTTGTTTCTAGTAAGAAAAATGAAGACAGTAATGTTTGCCTGCATCAAAAGTTTCCTTAAATGCAGTTTATTTAGTGGTTTTAAATCGTCCTGAAGTTAGACAGTAGTACCTTGAGGACACAAAAAAAAAGACTAAAACTTCATGACACAGATAATATTTCTGTATTTTATGACAAGAATTTACTTTTACCGTGTTACGAACATATTAAAATTTATTTAAAATATGCTAAATTTTAAGATGTTACATTATACGCACAAAGTAATAGCAAAAAAAAAAGCCACCAACAAACTTTCCTCACTTCTGATAACCATTAGCAGTTTAAAAAAACCCAGATTTGTTTACATTTAAATCAAATAAGCATGCATTTATAGCAACAGATTTCCCTTATGCTATGATATTACTTTCAGTTCTGGCTTCCAAATAATACACTGCCATTTATAAATCCATTTATTGACTGCTGATTCAAACTGATCACTATTCTGACAGTATTCAGGGAAACTAGAAAGTATTTTATATTAGTCATTCAAAAAGTCCAGTCTCTGAAGCACATACACAGCTACTGACAGTAAAATTTTAATCAAACTCCATTTTGAAAAAGGAGTTTAGATGCCTGCTTTAAAATAATACTGAGAAGTAAGTTTAAAATATATGAAACCACTAAAATTCCTGAAGTCTCTCCACAAAGATACAATCCCATTGCAAAAGTTTTCTAAACAACTCTCCCAGAGTTCTCAATTTTCAACACTGACACTGTTCATTAACTGTTCCAGTTGTGTCTGTTCTCAACTCTGGAAGATAACCCTGTGAAAGCTTTATGTGTAACACTACTGAAACAAAGTAGCATCAGTCAATTTATTATTAAGTCTACTGCATATATTTCACTATTATTTTCTGAATTTCTACATTTTTAGTCCCTGTACAAACCATTTCAAGGAATTATAGTTGTGTTTAGGATTTTGTTGCTGTTTGTGAAGATTCAAATGCAGAAATAAAAATGCCTTAGAAAAGATACTCAGGCGGAGACAATAGTAATATATACAAACTTACCTAATCTGTTCATGGGTTCCTCCTGACGTGGCATTAGTTATGGCCCATGCTGCTTCTTTTCTGGTGCGAAATTCAGCTTTTTGAAGAATTTCAATCAATATTGGAAAAATATTTGCATCTATAACAGCCTAAGTGATTAAATGGTAATATTTATTATTGAAGATTTAGTATACACAAAGAACACTAATACACTTCATTATAAGAGTCAACAATGTCTGCTGATATCAAACAGTATTTTCTTAGAAATCACCACACAAACTAGAAACATCAAATAGAAATGCAGAACTACTCCAACATTGCACTGCAGCAGCCATCAGAGTACCTTTTTTTGGTTTGTCTCTGGTGGACAGAATACTGCTTATTGAACAGGCACATTTAAAAAGTTCTATGACATAAGCACTAAACCCGAGTTTTTGAACTGGAGATCAAGCCTCAGAACAAAACTTCACTTTGTTCATTTTATTCAGGTTTGTGGAATCCATAGAAGGATTATGTCTACAATTGGAGACATCAAGTAGCAACATTTTCATCTCTGAGTGAAGTATGGGAAAAAAAAAAAAAAAAAAAAAAAGTCATACTGAAACATGTACTCTGATTCAGAATTCTCATTTTTATTGACCAGAAACTTTTTTCAGGTAGCTCCAGACACTTGGAGCAATAGTCAGGATTTAGTAGTTTCCACAAGGACATAAATCAATCATCATGCAAGTTTTTTATCCAAGCAAAATGTTCAACATTACCAAATTGGTAGAACTGTCTACTTTCCCTGGACTTTGTGGAAAACGTTTTGTTTCAACTTTTTTAAAATTAAAAATATTTATTACTTTAACTTATGTATTACAATGCAAAACAAAATTAAAGAGAATTTTCCCACAGGGAAAAATAACAACTATTGATCTCAAACATAAGAGAAGTATCCTTTCATTTAATTTATAAGCAGCAACCACATACCTTTGAGAGAAATTAATCAGTTTCTCTAGTACAAATCACAACAGCTATTTTTGAAGTATTACTTTATGATACTTTAGAAGTATCATAAAGTAATATGATGCTTTAATCATTTTACTCAAAATGATTAAAAAATTAGAGGAGATTTATAGGAATTTCAGAGGAAAAATTTAGAGGGAAACATTTACATTACATAAAATAATACAGTTAATAAAACAAATAATGCAGAGTCGATGTAGTATCTACTTATTTCTCCTTGTGAAGGACAACCAAGTGGACTAGTAAAATGAAAACAAACCCAAGTAATAAATATACAGGCATTACCTGAATCTGAGCTCTGTTTCCTGCAGTTATATTAGAAACAGTCCAGCATGCTTCTTTTCGAATAGATTCCTTGGGACTACTAAGCAAGTGCAAGAGACAGGGTAACGCAGAGCAGTTCAGAATCACCTAAAAAAATTTGAGAATTTAAAATTGGGTTGTAGAATATAGATATATATATACACATAGGCTTATGCAATATACATATGTGAGAAAAAGACTTTCCAAAGAATAATTTGCAACTCATCTGTATTTTACAAAGTATCAGATAATATCCTGCAAAATAGAGTGTTTCATGCTGTAGTGTGTGAACAGACAATCCAGCAATTTGAAAGAATATGCCCCCCTTTAAGCTCAGACCAGAAGACTCACAACAGCAAGTCTAAATAAGGCTCCCTAAGGTTAGAATATGAATAACTGAGAGTATAAATCTAATTTGTATAGTTATTTATTAATTTGGCTTTTTGCAGAGCAGATGTTTTCTGTTAAATTCCTCAGCAAAATCCTCTCTGTCCTGGTTTTGGCTGGGATACAGTTAATTTTCCTCCCAATAGCTGGTGCAGTGCTGTGTTTTGGCTTTAGTCTGAGAATAATGCTGATAACACATCGATGTTTAAGTTGTCGCTAAGTAGTGCTTATTCGAAATCAGGGACTTTTTAGTTTCTCATGTTCTGGCAGAGAGGAGGGGCACAAGAAGCCAGGAAGAAGCAGAGACCCAAAGTAGCCAAAGGGGTATTCAATACCACAGCATGTCATGCCCAGTATATAAAATGGGGGGGAACTGGTTGGGAATGGCTGATCACCACTCGAGTCGGGCTGGGTATCAGTCAGCACGTGGTGAGCAATTGTACTGCGCATCAATTTTGTTTTCCAAATTTTTACTTCTCCTGTCTTTCTTGTTCCTTATTATTATTATCATTGTTATTATTTCTATTACTATTATATTTTACTTCATTTCAATTATTAAACTCTTCTTATCTCAACCCATGTGTTTTACCTTCTTCCAATTCTCGTCCCCATTTCACCTGGGGGAGTGGGGATGAAGGGGCATGAACAAACGGCTTTATGGTACTTAGTTTTCAGCTGGGCTTAAGCCACAACACTCTCCTATAGGCTCACAACAAATAATGTAATTAACTGATTTCCTTATTTTCCCTTTAGACTAGGTCTCTCAGCCTTTTAGACACCATTTTCTTTAAAGCAGAACCTGACTTAGTATTTCCTGCATTTGTTCAAACTCAATTCCATTGCCTAAAACTATCACACATGAATTTATGGACAAATCAAGTACAACTGCTGAAGTCAAAGTTTTCACTTGTAAGCACTGGAAGAGTTAAAAATGGGAATGATAACAAGCAAATGAAACTCCACTAAGGAGGAAAAAGAAAGGGAGGGAGGGGAGAAGGGAGAAGCAACATTTAAAGTACCATATGGGAATGAAGCAATCTTCTGCATTTAATACTGTAAAACAATGTTCATTCTTGCAGTAACTTAACTTTTAAAATAGCAGCCCATACTGTCAATTTAACAACACAGAATTATACAGAGCCTCTTTAACTGATGTGTGCAGATACCTGTACTGGAGACGTATTGTGTCACAATTTTTACAAAAATCTGTCCTGCCAATTATTTTTTCTTAAATCAAGTAGTCTTACCTGTGTTTGGATATCATCCCCAGTAACAATATTTCCAACTGCTCTTAATGCAGGGGATACCACCTTGTAATCATTATGCCTGGAGAGAAATATTAAATTGCTTGATATTACTAAGTGTTAAAGTATAGTTTTGCATTTTCAGTGAACAAGGTTCACTTCAGGTGCTAAATTTTTAGTTATAAAAA
>JANHGB010014252.1:0-11653 GCA_026283785.1 Coracopsis vasa | reverse complement strand
TACTAAGTGTTAAAGTATAGTTTTGCATTTTCAGTGAACAAGGTTCACTTCAGGTGCTAAATTTTTAGTTATAAAAACCACTGTATTACTTCTTACACCCCCCTGCTCAGCCAAATTTGACAACTGCAAGCCCACAACTGAACTGCTCAAGCAAAGGGCATCTCTATGAAACAGCACAACTTAAAGCAATCTATCTGTCCAGCAAATTCATTTCACCCAGCTCAAGTATTATTCAGTACAAAACTGGAACCTGCACCATTCAATAGCCATAGCAACAGAAGGGGTGTTACTAGGGCTACACTAAAACTTAGGAGCCCCCCTTTTTAAGTGAACCCCCCTCTTTTATTCTAAGTCAATAAGCCAGTACATGAACCCCATATTCAACCATCTGAGATGTTGGGGAGGGAAACCTGTTCTAAAGATTCTACAGAAAGCAACCTCACTGTGTCCTGACAGGTATACTAGTGAGCTTTCCACAGGGAACTGTGCTGAGCTGTCAGTGCTGAGAACAACTATTCCTGACACATTCTGCAGTCCTCATGTGAACACAGGGATTTAGTCTCCTTTTCTAGGAAAATAATGAATCATAAACCAAATACACAGGAACAGTTTAAAAGTGACATAAGTCTGCTTCTGGACTTCCCAAGGCCAAGAACTGTCTATATTGCAACTACATCTCCTAGAAAGGTAAGAAAATAAAATACAACAGTGAAATTTAAAAAGTTAATAGTAAGATGAGATGAGAAATTAATTTACAATTCAAACTGGGTCTTCAGTCTTCACCTTTCTATTCCTCTATGTAAATAAAATCCTACATTAAATTTTAAGCAATATAAATGAATACATTGGAGAAAACTTTTTTCACTGTCAATTTCAGGAAAAAAAAAGACAGGAGCCAAGTAACCTATAAAGCAACTTAAAAGGTTTCAGATAAATACATATTCATCACTCCACACAAAAATTCAGACTTAAGGTGAGAAAAGACAGTGCAATCTGAATCTAATGTTAACAGTACTGTAAAGACATTTATTTGGTGAAGACTTACATAAGCAACTCTACCAATCTTCGACACACTCCAGAATCAATAACAGCTTGAATTTTATCATTAGGACCATCTGAAAGGTAAGAGAGGGCCCAGCAAGCATCTGCCAAAACATCTGGGTCACTGCTAAACAACAGTCTTGATAAAACATTCAAGCAAGGAGCAACCTACATTAAAGAAAAATATTGCATAAAATTAGGTGGTTTGTATTTTTCAAGTTTCAGAAAACATTCTGCAAAGGTGTACAGGTGAAAAACTATTTCCTGCTAAAGCACATGAGATCATTAACGAATCAGGACCTAAGTGGAACACTTCCCAATTAAACTAGATATCCAATTCAAACAGGCAAACTGGATAAATTCCAATTCACAGCCTATTTATTTAGATATACTACATTAGGTATATAATTGTTCATCAACAAAACATCTGCTTTTACAGATAACTAGATGATCAGGAACTATTGATGCTTTTTTGACTCAGTGAACATAATTTCAAAGTAGTAACATTTTTTGATATTATTGTTTTTTGTAGCAGTACTGGATGTTATTTGTAATAACCAATTTACAATTGCTTTACCACAAAGAAACTGAAGAGTCATTCACAGAGGACTCAGCATTCACTGAACCAAATCAAAGAAATAACAGCTGACTTGGGTTCTCGCTATAACTGTAGTCTCTGTCCTTAAACTCCTACAGGTTACACACAGACAAGAGCCAAATGAACTAGAGCATCTTAACACTACCTGGAACGTGACAGGTTTCAGCTGTATAGCTTGGGAATTTCATATTCTTTGTTAGAGCTTAATTCTTTACCTTACACAGTTATGCAATTCAGCCTCCTTTAGGGGTCCTGGTGCTACTGCAAATAGCAAAAAGCAAAGGAGCTGCTCTTATTAGGAGCTGCCTACAGGGTATCCTTTTCCACTGATGCTTTAAGCACTTAAGCAGAAAAAAGTCTTGCCTTTTTTTTTTTTTCTTACTACCAGAACAAAACACTACTGAAAGATACAACTTAAAGCAACTGTGAGGTGATTGATGAATTGACATCAGAAATTCACCATTTTTGCTAGTATCTCTCCAAGAATTAAGCAGCAATGACAGTAATTACTACTTCAAGAGGTGTCAAGACATTTAAATTCTCTCCAAATTCTTTTTAATGATCATTTAATCTCAGTCTTTTCTACCAGAACATTCAGTGTTCGGTTCTTTAAATCTTTTTAATGCCATTCACCTTATGAGAAATTAATTAAAATAAAAATAAGAAGCTAATATTCCTACTAGCCTCTAAAGTCTTCCTGTCTTTATAACCACATACAGGAGAACACTACGTTACATTAAAAAGATAAGTCTATCTCCAGATTCAAAGAGTGTGTGTTACAACATGTTACAAGCATAGGTCTTCTTCAGCTTTCTGATTTGTAAAAATGAATTACTTTATCATACCTTACTGAAGTCTGGAGGTGGGTTCTTTCCTCTACAGAGATTTGAGAGAGCCCAGACTGCATTTCTAGTTGTTGTAAGACGATTTGAGTTTGTTAACAGTCTGTCAAAGAGACAATAATAATAGAAATAACCATTTCTTATTGAAAAGGTGTTTTTGTCTATTATTACTAACAGTACCTCAAATTTGGAAAAGAAATCCTAATACTGTGTCCCAATTTCAATTTATTTCTCTTCATAGCTTGCATGCTGCAAAATTTTTTTTTTAGAATCAAGTGAATCTGAATAGATTATTTTGTGTGGACAACTCATTACCAAATCAGGTATATGTATATAAAGTAAATCACTGCTCATATGAAAAATCATTCAACTAATCTTTTCTGAGGGTTTTCAGAAGGGACTAGAAGACGGAACCCTCCCCTGAATTAACTTCAATGTTTTCATTCAGAGAATGCAATTAATAATAAGAAAAATAGTTTCATAAAAAGTTAAAACTTAAAGAGATCTTAAAAAAACCCCAAACAACCCCCCAAAAACCCCCAAATGCACACAAACAAAAAAAAAACCCACAAAACCCCAACACCCCAACCTTTACTAATTTTGCTGAACAGAACGTAAAAGATTCAGCACCAGAAAAATGAAGTTCACTTTGAGATAACATACCAAAATATCTAAAGCTGTTAATCCTCAAAATCCTCGAGGAAGGTAATCACAGACTCCTTTATATTTTAAGCTACTTTACAAATTTCTAAGGCATTTCCTCTGATAAAGTACATTTACCTCCTATTGAAAGTGTATAGTAAATGCTGGAATGATATTCCTAGCAAAGAGAAATTTTCTGGTGGAACACAGCTCATGTAACAGCTGCTCTGCTAGGTCACCCCAACCAAGCAAATGGACAGATAACAACATTGGATCTTGGAGCTACCAGACAAAGGTGGAGAAAGCAGTCTACTGCCCAGCCAGTTGGAATCACACAAATGCACGTGTGAATTAAATCACCTGTCCCACCCTACATATCCAGATTTCTGGCAACACAGAGTTCTGCACAATACAGAAATTGCCATAACTGTGAAATAACACTTCTCTCCTTTTGCAAATATTGGAAAGTTTACAGTCATGGACTACCTAACTAAAGATAAGCATGAAGCTCGGGTAATATAAAAACGTTGGATTTGTAGCAATATAGTAATACAAAACCATTGGATTCATAGTAATATAATAAATGAGAAACATTCTCAATTTAGCAAAAGGTTCATATTCTTCTTAAATAAATTTTAAGTTGAAGTTTACAGTTATCTATATTGGTATTAATTTATTATTAATTTAATATTACAGTACTAATTTACAATACTTACTCCAAGAGGGGTGGTAGAATTCCACAGTTCAAAACAAAGTCTCTGCATTCTGCATTATCACCAGCAATGTTACCAAGAGCCCACACTGCCTTAAAAAGCAAGCACTCAAGTGAATTTATACAATTTATATAGACCAAATCTAGATATTTTACAGCAAATATTATAGAATGTTAAAAAAAAGTGTCATTCCAAATACAGCATTTCAGAAGACTACTGATTTTTATATTACATTTTTTGTGAACTTGCACAAAGTCAATTACCTATTCTGAAGTCAACCTTTCAAATCTTCTGCTATGAAAATATGTTGATTCACATGGGTTTTTGGTTTTGTTTTCTTTTTTTACATAAAAAGTATGTATATACTCTTTTCAATAGTTACATGTGTTACTATGTGTAATAGACATAATAAAACTCAAAAGTTGCAAACAATATATAAGGAATAAAAGAAGTTACATCACAAACTTTCACCATACAAACTTTGAAACATGCTGAATAAAAGCCAGTAAATTACAGTCTCTCAAACATAACAACCACCTCCTCACCAAAACCAAACCAAAACACAAGAGAAATTAGATGTTTTCTTTGAATTACTCAATAACATGAGATAAAATACAGGTTCAAAGAAACACCAAAGGTAAGTTTTTTTCTTCTTGTTGCCAGATGGATGGGCTAGTAGGCAAATGGGGCTCAAAGCCTCTCTAAGAACACCCCCCCAAATTTATAAATTAATTTTAAGTAGTTATAAAACAGTTACCTGCTCCTGTACATCTTCATGTTCTGAACTAAGCAACTTAATAAAAATTGGAACAGCTCCAGTTTCAATTACAACTTTGGTGTGTAGAAAAGTTCCAGAGGCTATGTTTGTCAAAGCCCAAGCTGCTTCAAACTGTTTAGCACAAAGAAGACAATGTTAAACCACCAAGCAGTAAAACTTAAATTAATGAAAAACAGTTTGATGCAAGAGTTGCAGAGGTCAATCTTCCAACTTTTTTTCTCTTTCTACTGAAATGCAATTTTTACTATTATTGTACTTTCTATGCAATAGAATAATTGGCATTGACAAAATCGCTACTTAATAAAAACTACCAGTAGCGAAGTTAGCTTTATGTTTTGGCTTGCAGCACGAACTCTAAGGAAGATTACAAATTTTTATTAACTAGTATAAATCTCTTCTGTTTACTCTATATTAATTCTTCTAGTATGAATGTACGCAGGGCCCAAGTTTCACAAGTAGACAGAACTAGTTACTTGTATTTTAATTATCTATTCTTCCAGGGTTTTCTAAAAGGGTTTTGTCAAGCCTTTCTGTTCCCTGTATTTTTTTTTTCTTCTTTTCTAAAATTTCCACTGAGAAGTACTACAATATACTCAACACAAACAAAACAGATTCTGCTTACACATCAGTGTTGATGATCTTAACATACTACTCTGGAAACCCTCCTGAACACATTCTGCTTTCAACACCCAAGTATTTGAGCAGGTGAAAACATAACCCTAAAGACTACTTTGAAATTGACATGAGTTCAATCACAGTTTCAGTGGCAATAGCTGACATTTCAAACAACTAAAAACTTATACCTTCAGTGACTAAAAATAATAAAAAATGGCTATTAAAAAAAAATTAATAAAAAAAAAATCCCATTCCAAACCCCCAATGAGTATGAACCAAACTCACTTGCAGAGTGTAATTCTCATTCCTCTCTAGAAATTTCACAAATCTTTGGACCACTCCTGGTTTTTGTATAACTTCATCTATAGGTGGATTAGGCTCTAAGGAATAAAACCAAACATATTTGTGTTAAGCCTAACAAAAAAAAAAAAGCCAACAAAAAAACCCAAACAAAACACAAATTAATTACTTTTTCAGGACGACACAAAACATGAATATAATTCTCAGTTTTTATCATAATTTTTAGCATTCCATCATTTTAATCTCAAATGAAGGCGCTAAACTCTTGACTTTAGAAGACTGCAGTATCATCTCCATAAACACCCTATTATGTATAATAATACTAACATGTACTATTATCCATTGGCACACTAGTAACATATTACAAAACACTGTTCCTTCAATCTGCGCCTCAGGTCAGAGGAAGAACAATTATGATTAGATACTATTTTAAATGACCACACATATATTTACCCATCATGCTATACAAATACTAGCATTAATTTCAGTCTGTAATTTCTGAGTCTGTAAGACTGCATGTCTTGCAGTCTCAACAAAAACAAGTTGCAACTGTTCTCTGGCACCATATAATCCTTCTCCCCTCAATTACAGAATGAGAATCAGGAATTGAATCACTGCAACAAGTACTGTAAGTAATGTTAGTGTGTAGTTAGTTACTGTCCTGGACACTTCAATCAAAATATCCTTGCTTTTGTTACTTTGCCTGACAGACTAAACATTAGAATAATGAAGCTTTCTGTATTTAGCCATTAGGTCGGAACAGATTTGGCACGGTTTCTCTACAAACAGGACTAGAAGCTTCAGCAAGCTCTATTTTAAAGTAAAAAAATTCTAAAGGTTAACTGACTATGACCAAAATAACACAAAAGGCACAACAACAAAAAAATAATCAGGCAATGTTTACATACCTTTAGACAGCAATTTTCTGAATTTCTGAGTTGCTGTGAGTTGCTGATCAGGATCATCCGAGAAAATCATCTGCACCATATCTACAGTAATAACTTCTTCCTAAAAATGAAAGGATTTCTTACATCTAGTACTATGCACATTAACAGATAATATTCTAAGCACAGTCTAAAGGATTACCTCTGGAATAGGTACAGTGGAGCTGACATCAGGATCCTGAATTGGACTTTCTACCATTGATTCTTCATTTCCCGGTAGAGAAACATTTCTGCGTTTAAACAGCTAAACAAAGAAGAAATTTG
Organism: Coracopsis vasa; assembly: GCA_026283785.1. NCBI lineage: Eukaryota > Metazoa > Chordata > Aves > Psittaciformes > Psittacidae > Coracopsis > Coracopsis vasa. Next base: position 4,916 of record JANHGB010014252.1, on the reverse strand, counting down.
GGAGTCATCAGTACCCACTCTATGGTAAGTTTTAATGACATACACTTGAAGAAATGCTTTCACCAATACTAGTCAAAGTATTTCATTTACTCATCTTCCCATTCATCCATGCAAATGGAGTTCTACATGAAAGTTTAATGAGCATAAAAGAGAAAAACACTACTATATCTGTATCTTGATAAACTGCACAACACTTCAGAAAGACGCTTAAAAATTGAGATTCTTTTCAATTAGCAAAGATCCATTTTTTTTCCACATGTAAGAAAAAGATACAGATATTTGTGCTTTTAGTCTTTTATCCTTCATAATTAGCATTTATTTTTAAGCAGGAAACAGTATCCTACAACTTACTTTCTCTGTTTTTAGTTTATAGGTTAAAATCATCAACACAGAGCCAATGTTTGTATTTCAGCACACTGCATTCCTCCCTTCAATAGAAGGTCTAAGATCTATGTACTTTCTTTGAATGACAATTAAACAGTGCCTATATTTCAGGTACAACTGCAGACAGATTAGAACAAAAACAGTATTTTAATATAGTTGGAGAAAAAACAGTGTAGCTTCAAGGTGAATTTTTAAATTATGTTACATTAAACATTCCCTATGTCAAAAAATTACAGTGCATGCAACCAAAAATCCATTGGCTGCGTGCACTGTCTACGCTCAAAATACATACCTGCACTTTAGTATGTAATCAGCTATGTTTTACGAATGCCTCTTCCATTTTCTGGCATGCAAGCAAAATATTCACACTAGCCTGCTTTCTTCCAGACACCAAACCTAAATTTTTACAGCACCACATTTACAACTACTGTAATGAACAATTCCAAGAATATTAATGTTGATATCTTTAAAAATAAATGTTAGAATCAGTTCCGTTACCAAGATTTCACTCTAAGCACAATAAAGAAACCTCCTACTAAATCCTGAAGGTTTTGTCCTGTGGGTGTCTACAGACACCTAGATTTCTACTATTGTACATATCCAAAACTGCAGAAGTAACTCCAGTTTACATCTATCCGTATTTCAAACCAAGGCATTCTCTCCCTTCTTCCACACACTTTTGGACTGAGCACAATCCTGGGCACAAAATAACTGCAGAATCCTGGACGTAACCAAGGTTTAATTCCATTTAAGCCCACAAAGGCAGAAGAAACAATATTCCTCTTCAGGAAGACCAGCAATTCTTTCTTGCATTCCAGTCATTCTTTCTACCACTCAATAAGGACACACCAGCTCTTGATTAACATGTATAAACTGTTATTGTTTAGGATCATGGTCTATCTACCAGTTATAATTTCTTCTGGAGCAAAAGCAGTCTCATTTCACTGCATAAACATGTTGTCCCCAGCTCAGGAAGAGTCAAAAAGCACCAGTCCAACATATTAAGATCAAGGAGAACATAACACCATTCTCATTGTTACGACAGTTAGCATGGGAGAGAAAACACCTATTATTTTCATAATTTACCTAGGGAGTATTTACTAGAAAATACACAAACAAAACTTTCAGTGGGAACTGCAGTGCAGTTACCCATTCACAGGTAAATGCTCCAGTATCATATGACTTCTTACTCTTACCTCTCTGGCACAACTAATTTAAATTCTTTTCCATGCAGTAGCACCACTTTCCCAGGAGAAGGGTAAGCATTCCCACCTCAGAGAAGACTGTAGATCAGTGCCTGGGACACTCTCTAGGTTGTGGGAGACAAATTCAGCCACTTTAGACCAAAGAGAAAAACAAACTACATTCCTTAATTTCCTGGCAAGAGCCTACTAAACATTTGGGGTAAAAGAACTAACACAAACCATTAAATTACAGTGCTCCATGTACTCCAATCACTAAAAATTCAATAAGGAGAACTGCAAATTATATATATCCAGGGATATATGTTCAGAGATCACTAACTGGTAGCCAACTTACTAAGTTACCATAGAAAAGCTCTTGGGCATTTGAAGTATGGCCTCAAAGATGAAAATAACCCTCAAACTTCTAACAATACAACTTTGGCCCAAACTCTTGAAGAGAATGCAAGGTTTCTAGTCCTTACTGAAAAAAAAAGTATCCTTTTCAGACCAGTCTTACATGTGTAAATCAAGACTGAGGATTAAACTTAAGACACAGCTCTCACCTCTGTGCGCCCTAGTGACTTAAGTGCTCCTGTTGACTTTTTTGAGAGGTGCCTGGTGCTCCCCAAGACTGCACAGAAAACAGACAGTAAATCTGGTGCTCCGGATTCTGCTCCACAGGAGTCTGCTCAAGTCCTTTCATTGTGTCTGCATTCAGCTTCGTAAGCACTTAACAGCTCACCAAGATACTCACTTGCTCTTCCCTTTTCTGTTTCCGAAGCTGGATTCCCTCCTCCTCTCTTCGTCTTCGCATTTCTTGGGGATTAAGTGCGTTATTCTTGTAGCTTTTCATTCTGAAATTATCTTTACCCGGGCTCGCCATGTTGTCTATTAAAAAGAAAGGAAAAAAAAAACGAAAAATTACTCCAAAAGGCCAAACCTTGCAAGGCAAACATGGTACCTCTTTTAATACAAAAGTATCTACAGCAGCAGCTATATACTCCTGTAGCTGCTTGTAATACCCAGTTCATAAGTAAAAACCTCTTAAGGTAGAAATCAAAAGAAAAAGCTTTGCCTAGACAGGCATTTCTAAACTGCAGATTAAACTTCAGTTCATCTCACAGATCAGATTTTTTCATTAAAGGGCATAATTCCCTGCAAAAAGAAATTATGGGGTTTATAAGCAAACTGAGAAACTAAAAGCAAAATTATGTTTTTGATTGTTACAAGTAATTTGCTTCCTCCTCTCATAAAGGAAACATTAAAGGCATTAGAAAATAAGTACAAATCAAAGAAGAAAACCTGCAGTAATTACTGCTTCATTTAATATATTACTGCGTTGGGGGTTTTTTTATGCTTATCTTGCAAACATAACAGAGGACCTAAAGGTTATGCTTAATCTCTTTCTAAACTGTATGCAGAAGAACAAATTAAGGGTCAGTAGCACCAGACAGGCATACTCTTTCCCATTTAAAACTAATAAATGATTGATTCATTCTAATTGACAGCTCTTTTGATGGATTAGAGGATTAGAAGCTGACTGTCATTTCAGGTATATCAATTGGGAAAAGATAAAAGTGATAAAATATGATTCTGTCACTGAAAAGATCAAACTGACTGAAAAAGGCTGTTAATAGCATGGTGCTAGCTTTTAAAGCTAAAATTGTAACCTTCACCTGAGAAATAACTGTCAAAAATATGATTTAAAACTCTACATGAATTCTTGTCTGGAATTCTTCCACAAGAAGAAAGCATCTGAACTACAACTCCTGAAATATACACAAATCTCTATGAACTTCCATGCTGGGACAACATTTTTTTTTCCTTCCCTTTTTTAATGTATTGCTCAGTAGCACGAGCTACTGAGCAATAAACATAAGCTGTGAGAGGAAAAGAATCTGCAGATGTACGCTGGTATCAACAAGACACTCTGAGGACTCAGCAGACTGTTTCACCCAAACACATTTGCTTCACAAGAACCTTAGTAAACTGTCATCTCTGGATCATGGAGATAAGTGTGCCACTGTCTAAAGCAATTTTCTCTTAATTGTCGTGTAACTTTTAAGGTACTATTTAAGAAGATCATTTTTCCAATAACACTACTGGCTTAACTAGTCCTAGAACATCGTCACTTCCTTAATCACTCGCATCTTACCAATTTAGTTGTGGAAGTAGAACTGTGAGGCCAAGCAATGAAACAAGCAAGATAAGTGTGCATTCAAACTCACCCAGTTTAGGTCTCCAGCTCTATAAAGAGTTACAAAAGCTCAACTGGGAGGAAGCTTTCTTCAGAAAAGTATTCAACAAGAAAAGCTTATGATTTTATAGCTTCGTTCCCCCCACAAGGATTTCGGTATAGGCATCACAAGGGCAAGAAGACTGGCAGCCCCTGATGTATTCAAGCTTCACGCCTTCTGCGTCTAGATCCAAGGAAGTCCACACTTCTGCTCTGCGAACTACGCTCGTTTTAACACTAGATCCCTCCACCCACCACATCCTGCATCTCGCCCACTTGTTGTGCCTAGACTAAGCCCTATCCTACTAGCATTTCTTTCCTCCCTGCCTACACAAGGCTCTCTAAATACCGCACTGCACTGTACCAGAGTCCCTTCCCAGACTGGCAGCGCCGAGGAAGGCCAGCCACTGCCTGTATGCTTTGCACCAGCCAGGTCAGACCGCAAGCCCCTCATCGGCTGCTCGGCCGCGAGAGCACCCACCCCAGCCGCGCAGAGCGACTGGCGAAGCACTTCATCCATGTCCCGCGAAGAGGGGGTGAAACTCCCCTCCGCCAACAGCAGGGCGGGAAAGCTGTAGCTTGGCAGCTCTGTATGTGGGGAAGCGGCGGCGAACAGAGTGGGAAGACCCCGTCCCAGCACCGACCGACCCATCTGACGGGGACCGAGCTGCCGCGCTCGACAACGCCCCGCTGCTGCCTGCGAGAGACCTGCCTGCGCTGGAGAGCTTACACCTAGAGGCACCGCACCGCGCCCCGCCCCTTCCCGTAGGCTCTCGGAGCTCTTACCCATGGAAGCGGAGACGCCCGCCACCTTCCAAGCGAGCAAACCCCCCTCAACCCAGCGCCGGCACCCGATCGCAGTTCAAGATGGCGTACGCCACCCCGCCGCGCTCCGCACAGGCAGGGAGGGCGGGCCCATCCGTTCCCGGCATGCTCCGCGCGAGCAGGCGCCCGCCCCTAGGCAGGAAAGGCCGTGACGTAGCGCGCCTGTGTGTAAGGAGCGTGATGTTGCTGTGTGGCGTGTGCGGGCAGGCGCTGTCCCCTGAGGAGGCAGCGGGGCCGCAGCGCCGCCACCACCCCCGGCCAACACACCCCGACCTCCCGCCCTGCTG
>JANHGB010014249.1:0-37642 GCA_026283785.1 Coracopsis vasa | reverse complement strand
GATTTTGAAGAACTCTCTCAGACTAACAGTGAACAACTCTACAGTCCTTTTTGTTGGGGAAATTTATTCATAAAAAAAAAGCCTCAAGTAGCTATCATCTTCCTTTTCTTTCTTCATACATACTCCTGATCACAGCTTGGCCAATTCTGATGGTTCTCCTGATGGGACATAATCATCCTCACCTGTTTCCAATACCCAATATCTGTAGCCACTATACCTAGTCTGTGATAGCAGAAACACAGTCAGAGAAGGAGATGTGTTTCTTTGTGGGAAATTTCCAGTTGCCACCATTCTGGAAGTTTCTAACCCTTGCTCTGTTGAGAGTTGTTCATTCCTCCTTGAAAAGCTGGTAAGACTCCGGTATATGCTTCTGTAAAGTGACTGTGAAGATCTTGTTCTCCCATTTGTTCTCCTTGATGGCACATGATATGATTATTTCATTTTGCTGGCAAGCCAGCAGAGCATCCTTCCCAAAAAGAGCATCCCACCCACAGGTGGGACCACTGCCATCTCCAGTCCCCCTGTCCCCAGAAACCTGGACAGTCCCATTGTCCCTCCAGAGGCTCTGCCTAGGTCAATGTCTCCGATGTCCTGAGGACAACAGCTCCAAGCAGTGTCAGAGATGACACCTATTCATTGTCCTTTTGCATTCCTGCTAGTCTTGCCTAAGGATATTATAGCTGCTCCTGAGTGCATTGGTACCTGCACCATCAATGGGCAGCTGTATGTGATTGGCTTGGATGCCCCTAACCAGGGAACAGCCAAGGCAAGTCAATTTAGAGCTGACAGAGCAAATGCCTTCAGATGCTTTGAGAAGCCAGCCCTCACCAGCAGTAACTATATCACCAGGATTGAGGCTTGACTTCGCGAACGAAGATTTTGGAAGGGTTTTAACCATGCACACTGCAAACACGAGCAGGACTAAAAGGGCAATGCAGGATAGGCAGGCCCGAGTGAAAAAAGGGCCGCTCCGTTACACACGATGCCCCCGAGCAAGACCGCCATCCCACGGGTCAATTCAAAGCGACCAAACATCCTGAACCGCCCGCATGCAGGACCGAGTCTGCGGCTGCCCGTGCACCCTCTCCTCCTGCCGTTTTGTCCCTCGCCTGTAGCTACGGGGCTGTGCAAGTGTGAGGAAACCCTTCAAGCCTGCGCAGAGGATTTTTTTAAGGTGTGACTTAAAATAATTAAAAAACCCCAATAACGTTACACTTTGAATTAAACAGGTTCTGACTCAGATCTGGGTGGCTCATAAATAGAACACAACACTATGTTTTCTTCCTTTTGCAGTGGAAACCAGAAAACATGCAGATGTACAAAACCAGACTGAAATTACATCATCCAACCAAGTGTAAGGGAGAGCTGGATATTAGAGCTCTTTTCACAGTTACGTAAGAAAGAATTCCCAAAATATTCTTTCTAATTCATGTTTCAACTCTCTTTTCTAAGCTCGCCCACCTCCCAAGATTATTGCACAAAATAATGCCTGTTCTTCTCTCCTCAGGGGCATTTTTCAGTCAATGGATGTAGCCTGTGATGTTGGCCAGTATCAATCTGGTTTAAAGACAATTATTAACAAGAGTTTGAGTAATTTTTGGCAGTAATCTGAAAATCCAAGTGATCAGCAGTCATTCCATGCAGTACTCTTTTGGAGTGTGGCACAGCGGTAGAAAAAAAAGGAACTGGAAGATCAACCAAGCCCTTTTGTTACACAGATTGAGCTGAGGAAGTCGGGTTTTTAATTGTCATTTCTGTTATCTTCTCAAATATGCCCTTTGGAAAGTGACACATATATTCCCCTTCTAATGGCACTTTCCGTTTTACAACATGATCATTGTAAAAAGACATTTCAGGAAACGGAGAAATCCTGCGGAAGTTTCCTGCAAGATTAGACTGACTTGGCAAAACTGATGGTGTTGAGCAGATGCAGTTGCGGATGTTGTCATCAGGGGGTGAAAGTTGTATGCTTAGAGAGAGATATGGAGTTAATTTATCATAAACAGGATATGCCCTCTAGATATATAGGATAGGCCCTCTAGACTGCATTTATTTTTCTGCACTTCTTTTCTAGCATGCCCAGGATCTGTCGGCTTTACGGCACTGAAATCATTGGTACAACCATTTCTGCATGATTTTCCAGATAGCTGTAGGCTCTCATCACTGTTAGTATCAGCTACTGAGAGTGAAACAAGCACTCTGCAGTGGTATTTTCACATCCTGCATGCATATGTATAAGCAAAAACTAAATAGATGAGAACTTCTCAAACTCAGAAAGGAAAAAAATCAAACCCTGAGAATAGAGCAGCCTAGAAAGCTGAAAATGGCACAGTGAATGGTGGTGGGTAGACATTATTTTAATAGAAGAAAAAGTAGAGACCCCAGCTGGCATACCAGGTAACATGTTCAAAACAAACATCAGAAAGTATTAGTTTATTTATTCATTTCACAAAAATATTGGGCAAACATCTGTCAGGAATGACATTAGGTAGTTGTTCCTGCCTTGGGGCAAGTGATGGACCAGATGTCCACTTGTTGTTCCCTTTCAATCCCGTTTCCTGTGATTTTATAATTAGACTGCAGAACTCATTGGCATAAGCTTTAGTGGTTGCCAAAACTATAAATATGTTAAAAAAAGTATTGCATAGAATAAAAATCCATGAGGAACTGTTAATGACAACAGCCTGGGTGCAGTCTCTAACTCAGGTGGTCTCTGATCAGTTGTTTGCTGCATTTACCTCGTTGCTTGCCTTCCCCCCAAAGGACCCCCTCCCAGCTGCTGCAGGTGGTGGATGCCATATGCTGTTTCTATATGGGACTGGAGGTACTGCTGTATTCTCTGCTCCCCGCAGGAAACAGGAAACATCCCTTAGCTTTTCCTTCTGCAAAAGACTCCTTCAAAAGGAAGCAGCGACAGCACCCAGCATATTTGCAGCTGAACAGTGCATGGCTGTGTGTCAGTGGCAGTGGTGCAGCCAGGATTTCTGTGCTTGGAGAGTTCCTAGAATGAGCCTGGGCTCTGGCAGTGGAGTCACAGATGGGATTCAGTTTCAGTCCAGCACAACTGAGTCAATATCCAACTACCTTACACGCAAGCATAAGTGACTAGTCATTGTAGGAAAACATCCACAGGGTGAAGAGCATCATAAATTTGCTGATGTGTTCACAATGCACCCATGCAGCAAAGCAGGCTTCGAAAAGAGGGATGTGTGTGGAGTAAGAATTCCATTTAGCCTTACCAACTACCTGTCATTTTTACCCATAAAATAGCAGGGTTTTTTTGTAGGACCATATTTCATAGCTAAGGTACCTTTTTGCAATAGAAAAACTAGCCATGTAATCCAATCTAGCAACGTTAATGGCAAATTAAGACTATGATGTTCTTTACCAGAACTGTCTTGGGTAGCCAAAAGGCACAACAGGCTGTACTGTCACATAGAATCATAGAATAGTTAGGGTTGGAAAGGACCTTAAGATCATCTAGTTCCACCCCCCTGCCACAGGTAAGGACAATACACATACATGTAGGAAGCACAAAATCTCGTAAAGCTGAATAATTTCTCCTTATCTGCTTTCTTTATAGCGTTTAAAACTGTCATATCTGTATTAATCTAACAGAAAATGTCAGAAAATTTTCTTAAGAATGTGACACTACAAATTTGGTTTAGCTAATAAAGAAAATATAGCTAAAGAAGTGCTTTAAAGTAATATAAAGAAGCATTCTTTGGTACCCAAGCCTTTTTAAATTTTCTTAAGTAAAAAAACAAATGGTTTCTTCAGGTGCTTGAATATTAGAACAATACAACACTGGTACTGTCAGGCACCGAACAACAAAGATAAGATCCAGGTCGAGAACTGGTATTGCTCAGAACATGAGTCCCTCAGGCTAGATTTTGACAATCATAGAATCATAGAATGGTTTGGGTTGTAAGAGACTTTAATAGATCATCTAGTTCCAGCACCCCTGCCACAGGCAGGGACACCTTCCACTAGACCAGGTTGCTCAAAGCATTGTTCAATCTGGCCTTGAGCACTGCCAGGGATGAAGCATTCACTTCTCTGGGCAACCTGTGCCAGTGCCTCACCATGCTTATAGTAAAGATTTTACTCCTAATATCTAATCTCAATTTCCACTCTTTCATCTAAAAGCTATTTCCCCTTGTCCTAACCCTACATGCGCTTGTCAGAAGTCCCTCTCCAACTTTCTTGCCAGCCCCTTTAGGTACTGGAATAACTTTGAACTTCACTGTGGGACCTAATAGTACAGTGCAAGTGGACTATCTCTTTTCAATCCAGAGACAGGGTTTGAGCTTCAGTTAATCAGTCCCATGGATCCCTCCTTACACCATGGCCAATCTGTCAGTTGCAGCTCTCTCAGAGGCTTATAGGATCTGGTACCCAGCTCTGCGCTGCGGAGCAAGCTGACATTGCTGTCTTGGCCTGTTCTGAGGAAAGCATAACCTACACACCGGCAGTCTGATATTGCATATTGCAGTCCACAGGCAATGATTTTTAATAAATCTAACAAATCTGAGGTGATGCTGTGTAAAGCTGCCTGCTCTGTGGTATAGCCTGCTCTGAGCAACATGCTGAGATGAAGTGAGGAAATAATTCAGGTAACAATAAGCCCATTAGCATGGATGACTTTGGTACACATCTTGGAGAAAAAAATGAGACATAAGATTGTAAAAAGAGACCATGATGAAATGCAGTTTGGGTTTACTGAAGATATACAGTTCCAGATTCACACAGCATTATGAAAGAAAGCTGTAATGATGTAGCTGTTTTTTCTAGGAAAACAAAATTTGGAGGATTAATCTGTCTGATTTTTATTAAAACATTTAATAAAGCACCACACAGGAAATAATCTATTAAAGTGAAATAATGTCAGAAGTTGTAAATTGAATAAGCAACTCATTGAAACAGCAAGAAGTATGGGAAGCGAATGGCTGGGCGAGTGGCATGGTGCTAATCTGGCCTGTGGACAGCTGGAAACTGCTCATTAGTTGCTGTGTCCCCAGAGTGACAGTCCAGAAAGCTAGATGGCATTGTACAGCAGAGAACACAACATTGGTAGGAGCTGGAGTTTTTGACAGTAGGTTGCAATCTCAGGGCATGTATTCCATTGACAGCAGGACTTGAGGGCCTGGGAGCCTCCTCGTTTTCCTCCTTTGCTTCCCCCACCTACAGCAGGTTAATGCTGTAGCCTTACCAATATTTCTATATTTAAGTATTTGCACAAGGTACGTATCTGGCCAGGTCTTCAGAGAACAGCACACCTGCACTGTCCAGCACCCCAGGTCCTAGCACACTGGCTGGCCACAGCCGTGCTCCCTGTGGGGTATGGCAGAGCACAGCCCACCATCCGGGTGTCATTTGTATCGAGACAGCAAAAAACATCACACAGATCAAGGATTAGGGTTGATCTGAGGCTTATCTGCCACTAAAACTCCTATTGTTCTTTGGACACCTCGGAAGAATGGATTTTCCCCTGAAATGCCCATGACACTGGGCAGGAATAGTTACTGGCTCATGTTCAGATTCGAAAAACAAGGTAAACAAAATATATGGATTCAAAATCTGCAGAATCTCAAAAAACACCTAGCAGATGAACTGCAGATGAACCAAAGATGCGCTGCTCTTTTAGACCTGACTCATCCATCCTGGCTTTATACTTCACTGCTGCGGTGTAGAAGACTTTGGAGTTAAAGCTGTTTTCTTTCTTTCTCTCTTATTTTGAAACTCTGAAATAAGAAGAAAAGGGACCTTAAGGAACTTAATATAATGCACTTACATGCCATTTTCTCTGAGACAAGCTGTGTTACCATTTTAAATTAACTTCTCTCCTTTTATAAAGCAAAACGAAAGACAGTTTTGTTGATTTAAAGTGTAATGCCAACTTGTTACTAGCAATACTTATAGCAGGTATCACTGTTTTCAGATAATGTTGAGTTTCAGTAATTCATCCAACTCCAGGCAGGCTGTGTTACTAGGCACGATAGGTTGACGCACCAGATTTCCTTTTGACAGATTATTCCAATATTCAGAGGCATATTGTGATCCTTATTCTGAAATGTATATATTTAATACTCCACTAGGCAGATACAAAGAGCTCTGGTTTCCTGTGGGATCAATATTATAGTACTTTTAACATATGACATTTGACATATGTCAAAATACTATGATAAATATAATAGTAAATAACATCAAATTAATGTGAAAAGTCTCTGAGAAATTATGTACTTGAAGTAAAGGTAACAAAAATTCTTTATTTCAATGAAACAGAATAATGTTGAAAACTTAACAAAATCAGCACATTATGGGGAGACTATTTTCTTTTAGTGAAACTGAACTTTTCAATGAAAATATTTTAGTTAGCATGTTACTGAATAAAGCACTGAAGTTGATCCTCAATGCCTGAAGAAATTAGTGTGGCCTTTGATACAAACCTAATTAATTTAGACCTCCTTCATGAGTTTAATTTAAATTTTTCGCACATATACATATATTTATTGATCTGGAACCTATGAAAGGCTTATCAAATTTCTCATTCCATACATTGCAATTACTTACAGAAAGAAAAAGCAGCACATAATTTAGCATGCTGAATATATTCGTTTAGTTCATTCAAATTAAAGCAAGTCAGCAGAAAGACTAACAGGAAACTGAAGTTGTCTAACTTTAAACGTGTCGTAGTAAAAAGGGGAATACCTTTGGCAAAATTTTACCTTGCCATGGGGAACATTTTAAAAATGACTGGTAGAAATGGCTGATTTAAAATTATACACATTTTTGCTTTCTACATGAAAAACATTACTTTTATTCTTCTAGTAATTTTTTCTTCTAATAATAACTTTTTACAAGGACATATGGTAATAGTACAATGGGGAATAGCCTTAAACTAGAAGACGATAGATTTAGATTAGGTGTTGGGAAGAAGTTCTTCACTGTGAGGGAGATGAGGCCCTAGAAGTGTTGAAGGCTAGGCTGGACAGGACTTTGAGCAACCTGGTCTAGTGGAAGGTGTCCCTGCCTGTGGCAGAGTGGTTGGAACTGAATGAGCTTTAAGGTACTTTCCATCCCAAACCATTCTGTGACTCTATGATTATATAATATTATGCAGTAGCACGACATATTTGCCATAAGGTATGAAGTGGTGTCCTCACATCATGGACAAAATGTTGCCTTCTCTAACATCCACCACAAACTTACAGCCAGTCAGTGTTTTTGAAAGATTACAGATATATCAAAAAAGACCCGTTGCTTTTATGTCCTGAGGGTAAGCCAATGCAGTCTTTACCATGGCAACAGAAAGGGAGCATGGGATAAGATAGGTTTATTCACACTTAGGGTTGAGCACTCTGTCTCAGCTTTGGCAAGGCAATTACACACGATGGCACCTGTGTTCCCCCAGTAGTGAGAATCCAGACCACAATATCACACTACATTAACCATGGTTGAAGTGATATGACTACAACATAGCTTAACCAAAAGACTCACTAGAGGTAGCCTAAAAAGCCCTACCTATGCTGTATTCAGATGCGGGAGACTGTGCAGGCATAGAATCAAAGAATCGTAGGATAGTTAGGGTTAGAAAGGACCTGAAGATCATCTAGGTCCAACTCCCCTGCCATGGGCAGGGACACCTCACACTAAACCATGTCACCCAAGGCTTTGTCCAACCTGGCTTTGAACACTGCCAGGGATGAAGCACTCACAACTTCCTTGGGCAGCCCATTCTGGTGTCTCACCACCCTCACAGTAAAGAACATCTTCCTTATATCCAATCTAAAATTCCCCTGTTTAAGTTTGAGCCAGTTACTCCTTGTCCTATCACTACAGTTCCTAATGAAGAGTCCTTCCCCAGTATCCTGATAAGTTCCCTTCAGATACTGGAAGGATGCTATGAGGTCTCCATGCAGCCTTCTCTTCTCCAGCCTGAACAGCCCCAACTTTCTCAGCATATCTTCATACAAGAGGTGCTCCAGTCTCCCCATCATCCTCGTGGCCCTCCTCTGGACTTGTTTCAACAGTTCCATGTCCTTTTTATGTTGAGGACACCAGAACTGCACATACACAATCACATACACAATCACTATCGTTTGTAAATCAACATGTAAATAACTGCAATATAGAAACATTCACAATTCAATGTAGAAACATTCAGATCTCTTCTAAATACTTTAAAAAAGGAAAATTGCATGTATATGTCAGTACAAGTCCAGTTACTTACCTATTTCTGTAGGCACTGACCAACAGTTATATAGAGCACTCCATTTTTCTGGTCTCTTCAAGTGTCATTTGAAATCTTGATGAGTTAATTGTTTTGTTCTTGTGAACAATGTCTTAAACAAAAAATTATTGTCTATCTTCTGTTGCTTCCCTCATAGTTGCCAAATGTTTCTCTGGTACTTGATGGCACAAGTAAGTAACAGAGTTGCTACTGAGTCATTCATAATTTAAAATATATTCTCCTGAGGTTCTGATTTGCAGACAGCTCCACTTGCCTCTTGTCCTTCCTTCACTTACAAACTGTAGCATAATGGGACCTATGAAGAGCAGATAATCATCAATAAAAACCTCATTTCATTTGACTATAGACCACTTAGAAAACTATCTTATGTAAGAGGCACAGGGCACAAACTATGCAATTTCCTTTCAACATGGCAAGAAACAGTTTACAATCTCATTTTTAAGAAAAAATGTTAAAAACAGTGAGAACAATAACAAACCACAGAGAAAAAGGAGAATGAGCTTAGGTATGGTTTTTGTTGTCTCTTATTTCTATCAGACACAGGTCAGCTGGCAAAAGGCAAGATTTCAAGGGTCCCAGTTCGTTCACTTCAGTACTACCCTTAATTCTCCAAACGACATTTACTTTACAGGAAGTTTCCTTGGAAACAAATATCAACAGCATTGTGGAGATTAACTTGTACACAAATGACCAAAATAGTCATTTCGTCACTGTAATTCATCTATATTTAAGAATCATGGTGAGATACTATTAATTGCTATTAATCAAACAGCTTATGATAATAAAATACTGACTGAGCCAAAGCTGTTTTGCTTGTGAAAAGGAGTTATTTTGGAGCTACGCAACAACATATATATGTTCTGGTCCTCATTAAAACAAACAAACAAAAAATGTCCAGTCTTTATCTTGCTAGTTTCTATTTTCGAATCTTGTGATATGGGAACCTGAGATGACAAAACAACAATAAAAAGAAAAAGATTGTATAGAAGTGAACATTTCTAGAGTGAAACTGCAGAATAAGATGACCAAGATGTGGTAAAATCTGTTTCTGGTGACATAAGAAATAAGCTGAGAAGTACTTAAAAGCATTAATGGGGATGAGGTTCTGTCTTTATAGGTGGACAGTATCAGGCCTTTTTATCGGGCTCACTCAGTATGTGCTGCAAGTTCAATGCCAATATTCAAGACGCAATCCTGTAATGTCATTACAAGGTCCCATCACAGTCACTTGCACATTTCCTTTGGCACAGCAGATTTTTTTTGATGGGGGACAGGGTCAACAGTCAAGAAATTGCTGCCCTCTAATAAGACAGCAGGAGAAGAAAAATACTTGCTAAGCACTTCAGCTGTTCTCAGATTCATAAAAACCATCATGTTGTGGAGATTGTGATGTTTCTTTTCCCTGTTGGTCAGCTGCTAGAAAGCCTTTGGGAATTTGCTGGGTAAAAGCTCCAGAAAGTTGGAGATGCTTCTTGCTCTCACCTCAGCTGAGTAGCTGTGGAAGAACTTCTAGTGCCAGATATGCCATCACAGGCAATGTTTCCTATTGTGCTGGAGGGCAGGATAGGACAAGCCTAACCCTAACCCAGACATTAAAACTACTAAAAACAATAAAGGAAGCTCTTCAGATCTTCAGAATGCTGACTGAGAGCACAAAAAGCAAGAAGTAGCGGAGCGTGGCAAGACACTTATGCCTCCCAGAAAGGGAAGGAATTCAGAAGCAGAGGAGAGAAGGCATCTGGATTATTTGCTCTCGAAGTTTAGTTTTCAAGCTCACGCTCAAACCTGCAGTCCCTGGGAATGAACACAGCACATTTCAGTTTGCGCTACAATAACAAAACCTTACAGTTGTGCTTTTTGTCTAATTTTGCACCCTTTACACTGCAGGAGAGTCTTTTTATCAGTGTTAGTCTGAATCCCAACCTTCTTGCGCAAAGGTTAAAAAGAATTGTATTGATTACACTGTGAAGTGTGCCAATGACATTTCTAAGGTTGTGTAGTACAAATCTATAGATAGCTAGGGAGTGTTCATGCTTGATCAAGTTCTTGTTATTACTAGGAGAAGCTCAAACCTTAACAGATGAAAGATGTTTCTCAAATTACCCAGCTCTGTCAAATATTTTAACATCCCCTTGCGATTAATGTAACACAAATCACAGGTGAGTCTACAGAAAAGAACCAGGATGAAATCCTGTTTATGCGACATCTGTCACCAGTTTCCAAATGGTCAGTATTTCACTTCGGCTTCTTGATATAAACAAGGAATATAAATCTTTGTTTGTAAGCAAACAGCGATCAAGGTAGTTGTGTCAGATTTGCTCCTGCCTGGGCCTTTCTTTTCCTGTTTTGCAGCTGCCATATCACCCCTCAAGATATAGTCCTCTCTGCTTCCGTGAAGAAATCAAGAAATTCTGGAGCTCAGTGCCCTACTGCTGTCTCACTGTGCATTAGTAGTTCCAGGAAAAGTGCCATCAGTGCAGCTTGGCTTCTCGAGGATTTGCGTGCTACGATCAGATCTCCCAGAGCCTCGCCATGGAGGAGCTGTGACTGACACTCTTTATGCCGCTGGGACATCACAGCACTTCTCCTCCTGGCAGGTTCTCTGGTTTGACAAGGATTTCACCGCCTCTGAAATTTTTCCCTCAGGTTGACACAAGAAGGGCTCCCCTCTCCCAGCAATCTATTCTCATGAACTTTTTAAGAATCTTTTGAGTGTTAAAACTGCCAGCCAGCCGAAAATCTTCTTTAAAACTTGTCTGGTCAGATAGATACATGTACACAGACTGGCAGACACAAACATGGAAGACTTGTTTCTCTAGAAAGACAAGTTAAAAAGACTTTAAGCATATTTCTGACAGGATTTCTCTGTAGGTATATTGGCTTTAGTCACAGGAGCTCAGAAATTTTCATCAGCCTTACCCACCCAGTAACTGCTGTTCCACACAGGTTTTGTTCCTATTACAAGTCATCCTGGAGCCTACTGACAAAAGCAGAGAAAACATGCAACAACCCTTCAAGGGAATAAACAAATCAGCTCTCAAGTCTCAAATGAGTGTCAAGACTCGGGTCTTAGGGCTGACACTTGAGCTCCTGACTTTAAAATCTGCTTTGCCTGTGTGTCAGCTGTGGCTGTGTATACCGCTAGGCTAAATGGCTTTCTTGCCAACAGGAATCACATGTACCAGAGAGCAGTTCAGTTCATGAGTCATTGGCTAAGCAGATGTCAGAAAGCATGATATCTAAAGTTGATTTCTGATGGAAATATCAAAGGAGGTGTCTCCAATGCTGAATTTGCTTCTCAGTGATGGCTTGCTACTGGTTCATAACCACTTTCTGCTCTGCATCTATCATGAAAGCTGCTGTGCATGAAAGCTGCTGCGTATGAAACCTTGCATCTCTGCTCAGACAGAACTAGACTAGATCCTTTTAGATGAACTGCATAGGCTAGCTACTTAATCATAACTGACCTGTGAGTTTGGGGCAGAACTAGTGTCGTGAAGCTACCCATATTACTATCCTTTCATCATGGCCTAAATATAAGGGTTTAGAAATATATAGCATGATTTACACTTATGAGAACTCATGCTTTGAGATTTCTTCCTAGAAGTGACTCTCTCCACAAGGTCCTGAGTGATTTCTAGAAAAGAAACCATTACCCTACGGACAAATTTGACCTTATTCTCACACCCCATCTCAAAAACTGATAACATAGAATCAGGTCCACTTAGGGCCTGCTATTCTTGAGGAGTTCAAGAGACTTTAATTCAAGACAAAAAGATGTCTGCAAGATTTGCATGCAAAGGAAGTGCTTTTTCTTCCTGTCTATTCAGAGGTACATTCAATCTTCTGATATTTTATCTCCATTTTTATTTTTTGCTGTCAAATAACCATGTATTATCTCTGAAATATCTCAATAAGTTCAAATGATGGTGATGATAATAATAAAAATAATAATTCTGATAATAATAATAATAGTAATACCATGCTTCAGGCTTTTATATTGTCCCTTTTACTTGGAGATCTTGAAACATTTCATGCAAAAAGATCCTTATTATTAGCTTCTTTTTATACATTTGGAGATCAAAGCGTAAAACACTAAAGTAACTTTTCCAAAGCTACTCTGCAGAGCAAAGTATGAAACCAAACTTTCTTTCGTCCTAGTTCCCTGTATCATCATAATTCCATGAAAATATCAACAAGTTACGTGTTAAAGCACACATATTCACATAATCAAATATAGAATTCAGGAAACAAGCTGAAAGAATTGAGAAATGCTCCTCAGTAAATTTTATGGAACATGCTAGTATCCATGTTGGCTCTACAAGACTGTATTTTCTCTACTGTCCGCACAAACTTCTGCATCTTAAGATCTTTCACACTTCACCATATTCAGATTTCTTTTTAAAAAATCACATATTTTTTGTATGTTCTATCTGGAATTTAATACTGTGGTGTTTTTCCTCTTTCTGAACTTACCATTTCATCACCTCTCAAAAAAGCTGCACTTGCGGTGGTTATCACTTCATCTTGAAGAATGTGCAAAATGTAGACTGTCAGGTCCCTCATCAGCTTATTCCCTGTGGTTTTCCAGATTATTTTATTTTATTTTATTTTTTATAAATTGTTTCAGGTTTTTATTCAAATAAATTTATGCATTTACCAGTATTTTTCCCAAGCTTCATGACTCTCCCACAGAGACTAAACTTCATACACTTGATGTTCTTAGAGCTATGTCCTTTCATCTTTCTAGAACAAAGACATTTTGAAAATCTCTCAGGCTTTTTGTAGCTTTTGGTAATAAATCCAGGGGGATCTTTTTTTTCTTCCCAGAGGCTCTCAGAGGGGTTTCTAATTGTATGAGGGTCTCACATGAGTTGAACAAACTGTCCCTCCCCTCTCAATTATGCCTCACTTTACTGAGACTCAGGCAACATCTGTAGCTTGTTTTAAGGGAATCCCTACCTCTGTGCTATGCTGGGCAGGTAGTTGAAGTTCATATGATCATCAGACGTTGCTTCAGGATAAGAACTTCTAGATGAGGTCCCCTGGAGCTGTTAATTAGAGAAATATTTCATTGTGTGTCTTCTTGTGAGGTAGTTGGTAGTTGCCTACAGAGGGATCCAGGTGGACCATTCCTGGAGGAAGACAAATTGTCTTATGATAATTAAAATTCTCTGGGATGCTTTGGGTAGATATGTTGCCTTTACTTCCCCAATGGTGCAGAGCCCTTTAACCAATGCTTGCATGGGTACACCACTCAGAAGCTGAAACTACTTTGCCTTTTATGCTCTGTATTATGACACATAAGCATTTAAGCCCTAGAAAGTACATCTGGCTTAAAAGACAGGAGTATGTATTTGTGAGGTATACATAAAATCTGAAGTGAGATCACATGGCCAAAAGCATTCTGAAGATGATTCTCAATATTCATGCCATAAAGTCATGCTACTAGTGCATCATCAGCTCCTAGTGACCTTCAGTAATATGGCTCCTATATTCTGTTCTACTGATCTTCTTGGTTCTGTTTATTTTTCTACAAAAATGGATTTATGGGAAGAATCAAAATATGCAAAGTTTGTATTTAAATGTGTACACAGAATTCAGGTCTGCATTTAATTTCAGTTGTATGAGCTGTTCATGGTATTGTGACATATTCAACTAGATCAGATTGTCCAGAACCACATCCAGCCTGGTTTTGAGTGTCTCCAGGGATGGCACATCTATCACCTCTCTGGGCAACCTGTTCCAGTGTTTCACAACCCTCATCGTGAAAAATTTCTTCCTAATACTTAGTCTAAATCTATCCTTTTTTAGTTTAAAGCCATAACCCTTTGTCCTACCACAACTGGCCCTGCTAAAAAGTTTGTCCCTATCTTCTTTCTCCTTTGAGCTGCTCTCAATCCTTTCATCCCCGGGTGTGTATTGATACTGGCTGTTGCTTCGATCCACGTGCAGGACATTGCATTTGGCCTTATTGAACCTCATGGGGTTCACATGGGCTGACTCCTTGAGCCTGAGTTACAAAAAAGCTAGATCTAAGGTCTCCCAAAATCTCTGCAAATTTTAAGAGTGAATACATACAATTTTGACTTTTACATGCTTTTTTGCATGCACCCATGCCCTGTGTTCTAAGCCAAAAGTGTGACAGGATTAACTGTTGTGGCAGTGTCTTTATTTAAAATTCTGTGTCACACTTCTAGACCTTTCTGGGAGATTCTAATTTCAGGAAATTTCCTTTTCATCAAAGGAATGCATGATCTGAAGAGTCATATGAATTATATATATTTTATATACATACACATAAGTATATAGATTTATCTCAACACCTTAAGGTAAGTTTGTGAGCCTGGACACCAGATGATTTGAATTTGAATATGAGGCTTAAATGAGCATGAGAAGGAGGAAAGAGAATGACTTTCCTTACACAAGTGTTTGAGGATTCTTTTCATCAGGGAAATATTTTTTTAATAAGATCAGGTATCTAGTGCTGCTATTTACTCTGATTACATTTTGCTCAGCAAGGCACAGCTGGAGGGGACCCATGGTTCTCTGAAAGCCTCCTCTCTCCCCCACATCCTACCAAGTCCCAGTCAATATAGCAGATTCAGTATCAGAGAAGAAATAAGCTCCCCAAAACAACAGTGTAATTTCCCTGGAGGACTAAGGAAGGAGAAAGATTGCTGTGACTATTTGTCTCTGATTACTGGGAGATCCCTCTGACACAGCTGTGCTTTGGTCTTCATGCATGGATAGGGAAAAAAAGATGAGTCAGATATTTGTGTTCCTAAACTGTTTAGCATACAAAATCACATTCAGAAAGAATATGATGGGATGGATCACTTTTTACTGTGCTATTTATCTGACATACATCTAGGCCATTAATTACAGACAGACTTTATCGTAATTGATTTACAGAATCTAAACATTAATATAGTTTGGAAGTTGAAGGTGGAAAAGTTCTGGTGAATTGTCAGCTTCTTGACAATACAAGATGCTTCTGAGCAAAGGATGTAACTGATAATGGATAACCTTTTCTGGGTTCTATTCATATTTGCCAAATTACAGACAAGGAATAGGAAATAATACTTGAGATGACATCTGAGTCATGCACCTCAAAAAAATTGAAATTATTAAAGACAACAACAGTGTCGTGTGGGAAAAGTCATAATTTAATTGCAAGATTGTGAAATCAGGATGTTAAGTGCTGGGGTAACAAGTTCAAGAGACACATTCAGCTATATAGCTCCTTAGGAGAGAGAATATTCCTTTTCATTTTCTTGATAAAATAACACTTCAAAACTCCTGATTCAAGAAAAACAAAAAAACAACACTGGAAAAAAAATGCTAACCCAAAACTGATTTACCTGAGTAAATCTGATGGTTTTTTAAGTGATAAATTACTCCTTTACGACCCTTCAGAAAAAAATGCCTTTTACTTAAAATAACTCTTACAATATCAAGTCTTCAAAATCTGTTCCTGAAATACATCCCTTGATTTTATTAGAATCAATTTTATAAAGAGTGACCAGTGAAATCCAAGTAATTTTAGCAACAGTGGCTAAGATGAAATAACATGTAGACAGTCATTCTTGACAAGCATGCTGTTATTCAAAAAGACAATGCTCTACCCATAACTATGAAAGAATATTGTATTCTGAAAAAGATATTTACAGTATGTCAAAATGAAGATAAAGGAAAAGTACTCAAGGCACTCTCTGTGCTTAAGTAGCTTAGAAATTTAAATGGTTTGCATAGTATTAACCAGGTGTTTTACCATAAATTATACGAATGAATTTTTGTCTTCTAAAATTGATTTCAACCTTGTGAAAGAAACTAGATTGGCAACATATGGAACTGAACTCAGTTTATCCAAATTACAGATATGTTGCAGGCAGTGCAATTTCCCATAGGCTATCATGTCAACGTGTCTTAACCCTGACCTACTTATGGCGCCTCCAAAAATGAACACATTTTTCAGTTCTCCATGCTCGTTCAGCCCTTGGATTGTTTGCTGAGCTTGCCAATTAGTGTCCCTGAAGAATCATAGAATCATAGAGTGATTTGGATTGGAAGGGATCTTAAATGTCATCTAGTTCCAACCCACCTGCCATGGGCACGGATACCTTCCACTAGACCAGGTTGCTCAAAGCACCATCCAGCCTGGCCTTGAACCCTGCCTGGAATGGAGCAGCCACAGCTCCTGTAAGCAACCTGTCCCAGTGCCTCAACACTCTCATTGTGAAGAATGTCTTCCTAATGTCTAATCTAAATCTACCCTTTTTCTGTTTAAAGCCGTTCCCTCTTATCCTATCCCTACGTGCCCTTGTAAGAAGTCCATCTCCAGCTTTCTTGTAGGCCCCCATTAGGTAGTGGAAGATTGCCCTAAGGTCTTCCTGGATCCTTCTCTTCTCCAGGCTGAACAAACCCAACTCCCTCATTCTGTCTTCATACGAGACGTGCTCTAGCCCTCTGATCATCTTCGTGGCCCTCCTCTGGACTCAGTTCAACAGCTTCATGTCCTTATGCTCAGGGCCCCAGAGCTGAACACAGTACTCCAGGTGGGGTCTCACAAAAGTGGAGCAGAGGGGAAGAATCACCTCCCTTGACCTGCTGTTCACGCTTCTTTTAGTAAAGCCCAGGCTACTGTTGGCTTTCTGGGCTGCAAACACAGAAATGTTGAGCTTCCTCAAAGGAAGAAGGGGGAAGGGGAACTGTTTGATGTGGACACAAAGTTTTGGACCATGAAGACATGCCTCAGAGTTGTTTCCATTGACAAGCCAACACTTACTAACAGTTTCCCACCATGATTTCTGACATCAATTTTGTCTCTTTACCTATGCTTACTATACGAAATAGCTGAGATGTCTCACATTCTAGCGCGTGAAAACTGTTGGCAAGTGTTGATGTATTTTTTCTTAATTCTGACTGCCATACACCTCCGATTAGCCATTACATAATACAATCTGTTCTGCATGTGATTCAAACTAACAGATTCTACTATTATGGACATACATAAGCACCTAAAAAGATGGATAGGCCCAGTGCCATGGAGGTGATAGACTGCACACTCCAATAACAATCCTTGTGTCGTTCAGTCTCCTGTTGAGTGTGAATTTAAATTACTCAAATCCTGAATATTTCTGTCTTTTGAATATTATAAAATTTAAATCCTTTAAGAATTCCTTTGGAAAAAAAATATTAATCAAAAACAAATGATAAGATTAAGAAACCAATTGTTCACTTGGATTTAAAAGTCCATCATGAATTTCCTAAATCTCAAACTATTTAGTTAGGTTTTAATTTTCATATTTGATGTGCTTGATCTTAAATAGTTCAATAATAAAATGGAAAAATTACAAATCAGCCTGGTTAAATTAGAATATTCATAAAGTGAGGTGCCATAAGAAAGTCATTTAGTAGCTTAGAAAGTTCACTTATGCAGTTCAAATTGATGAAACATACTCCTCAAGAAAGTATAGCATATGTATCAGGATCAACACCAGCCCTTTTCTACATCCACAATATTTTATGCATCTCCGGGTATTGAGAATAAGCCTCTACTAATATCAGATTCCTTGGAAGTATGCTAAACTTCTGGATACAATGACTGAGGGAATGGCTGTTCCTGGTCCAGTCTGAGCCAGAAGAGAAGCCAAGCAGACAATCTATCTGCAAGCATAAAATTAAAGTGAGGCATGCCACCATCTGTCATTCCCACCTTACCTTATGGATGTTAGCACGGTTGACTCTAAGAAAGTAAGAAATGGTCCTGAGTAAGACTAGACTTGGGGATGGTTTAGATATTTTTACCTTTTTTTTTTTTTCTGTGCTATTCTTTTCCAGCTTCACTTTTGCATGACTAGATGTAGGACAGAGTATAAAATAATTTAAGAAAATGTCAAGAAACGGCAGAAACAGATGCTTTCTTTAGTAAAAGTGGGATGGGAGAAGTTGGTGGAAAGCTCAGAGGGTCAGAACACCCATTGCATCTCTTTAATGAGAAAGCTGAGCCTCTGGGACTTGTTTACATCTTCCATGTGAAAGGCCTTTCACAAGACCCAGGTATGCAGAGGACCTTGCTCACACCTCTGGCCTTTTTACATGACCCTTATTTGGAAGTCAAGAAAGAAGCAAATTACTTCTGTAGTGTTTGGTGTTCTTTGATGCACTTTGGCAGTTCATTTGGTTTTCGCAATGACAGTGACCTGAAACTTCTTGTAAAATATAAGACAAGAGAAAATTTTATGCTTGGAAACCACAGAAGGAGTTCAAATAATGCAAATTGATAGAGAATCCTTAGGTCAAATGATGACCACAATTCTGTTCAACCCTCTTTATCACCTTCAAAGTGTTCAGAGACACCTGGCTTATCAGTCTCCTTTACCAGGACAGCATCATCTGAAAACAGTGGGCTGCAGGAGTGCAACAGTAGACTTAATTTACCATTCAGAAGCATTGTTTCAAACAATAACACAAACTGGTAGGAAACAGACTGACCATAGTATGCCAAAGTAAATGTAGAGCCCCTTTTTTTCAATTTTTCTTTTTTTCTAACTTTCAGAATTGAGCTGAAATGTAACATTCAGCGACAGTGGAGTCAGAAGGAGGGCAACTTTTACATCTTACATCAAAATAACTTGAATTACACTTTAAAGTGCTCACACTACAAAAGTTCAAGCTTCTACTTATTGGCAAAACAAACTTTTAAGGTCTTGACTGGCTAAACTAAAAGTTATTTTTGAGTTTAAACTGTTCATATATCAACAGAAAAGAGCTTTTTCTCAGCTCTTTTTCCAATCCATTATGGGTTGGAAAACAACCATCTACATCAGTATGTTGCAGATTTTGTGACCAGGGTTTTATCTGTAGTCAAATCTCATCTGTTTCCTGAGACCACTCTGTGCCCAAATCACCAGTCTCACATTATAAGGACAATGTAGTTTCATGGAAAAAGCACTTACCATGGTTTCATAGCTTCCAATTTCGGACACCTTGGCAGCTTACTGAATATTCAGTTTGTCTAAGCTTTTGTATTCATTTGAGCTTTTCCGTTTTCAGAAGAGCTGTTAAGAAAATTGGAACTTTCCATCATTTTCAAGGATCTGTCTGCATCCTGATATCAGATAGCCCTCCTTTTTAAAACACCATATACCTATCTCATCTACAAATGTGCATTTAATTTCCATTCTGAAAATTTAATTCTCATATTTCATATATTTTGGAAGACCTAAAATCCTTATTTTGATGAAGTTTGTTATTTCTAGTAATTCAACAGAAGTAGTAAGGAATTTACCAGTCCTACTGTTGTATGAGATCTATTCACTGAGTATGCTCATCAGGGCTATTCAATCACTGACCATCTGAAGTGTAGCAAAGAACATGAAACCAGTGCTTAATGAAGATGCTATTACCTTTTTGGATTATGAGTTTGTATTTGGAATTTAAACCAGACACTCATAAACAAATAACTAAAAGAGAAGAAAAATATATATCAGACTAGTTGCCTTCTCCAATTCAATATTCAAACATTAATCCAAATTTTAGACTTTGTTTACATTAAGGTGAGGGCTAGGGATGCCTCTGTGTACTGTATGAAACTAGGCATTATGCTTTTTACATTTTAGGTCATTAATTTAGTTCACCAGGTTTTACAATTACCTTTTTCATTATCTAAGAGTATTTGCAGAAACACATTTTAGGTCATTAGAATGCCCCAGAAAGGGTGCGCAATTATTTCTGAAACTATATGTCTAATATTTTGATTGCGTCTCAGTCCTCATGTAGTTAAACACTACATATATAAAGCTGAGACGGTAAAGAAGGAATCTCTTTCTCTCTCGCTTTTGCTCTTTGCCTCACAGACACACACACTCTCATGCACATAGACATATACAAAAGGAGGTTTCTGCTCCCAGGCTTCCCAAATTGTACAAATGTTTTTCAGCAAAAATACCAGTAAACGGAAAAACCCTACAGCCACAAAAGGAGGCTATAGGAGGAAAAGGGAGAGGTGAAAAGAGAAGTATCTGCACTGTGACACCATACCTGGAAACACTAGGGTGCAAAATACAGTCTCACACTGTGAGAAGCAGATCATCAAAGCAGACTCGCTAAATCACCTTCCACTGGTAAGCACACAGGCCAAGTACCCTCACCCTGTAGCAGCCAATAAGCGCCTACCTATTTGTAATGCTGCAAACACAGTTAGCAACATATTTGTTAGCAGGTGTCACTGTGATGAGAAGAGCAGACGGCAGTCAGGCTGTAATTATTGTGTGAACCCAATAGGCGTTACACACTTCATTTTGGAACACATCACAGAATTCTTTAATAGCTGGCCTGATTATTAGGATCTTACATTAATTTGTGCAGAATGTTATAAAAGTTAAGCAAGAAGATATTAACATTATACAAATGAGTGTGGTTCTGCCTGTTAGCTTGAACATACGGCAAGAAACAGAATGACACTATCCAACACTGCAAATTTACATTTAACAAAATCGCTAAGTAACAATTTTACAGTCATCTTAATTTGCATCACTAAAACCTGGCAGCATTTCACCCAAAATGCATTAGCAGGAACTATTTATAAGATCAGTATCAAGGTTTTCATATAAAGCCAGTGAATTAATATGATTGTTAGAACAGTCCTTGCAGTGATGATGCCTAACTTCCTTAACAAAACTAGTTAAGGATCACCGTCACTGCTCTATGAGCACTTGTTAAAACAATTCCTAAAGAAATGCTTATGAAAAGGTAAAATCGGGTCTAAGGTGGGAAAATATAATCCAACTTCTGAGTGCAATCAAATATCATCATATTGTGTGCTATCCTGGGTGTGAGTGTAAGCACTTCACAGTGGGGATGTTTTTAATCTGTATTTGTCCAACACTGCACAGAGGAGCCACAACTTGCATTGATTTTGTCATTGTGTTTGTGCAGCAGGTGTGAACTAATGGAGGCTGGGTCCCGATTCCCCAGCTCTCTATGTCAGGAACCAATCTCTTGTGCAGCTCAAGCCCTACTTTTTCTATCCAGTGCAATGGGCAAAGAAGAAAGGAGAGATGGTGCAGACCTGGGTCTTAGCATGGAGCCAGACTACAGCAGCATGGGATGCACCAAAAATGGAGACAAGAAGCCTCTCCAGGTCCTACCATTTAAAAAATAGTATGAATAATTGATTCAACTATAGAAATTTAATTAATGTCACTTACCTTTGAAAGCATAATATATTCCTACAAGGCCAAAACTTCCTCTCAGATCTGCTCTCTAGCTCTTAATTACATTGATCTACTGTACTGACATGTATTTTCCTTTATACCAGTTGAAAATCTGCACACCTCAGGAGACCAGAATACTGAAGCAAATGGCTCTCATGGATTTTAAGAGAATTTTGCCCTCAGATTACATAAAAAAAAAGCAAAAAACCCACAAAAAAAAAAAAAAAAAAAAAAAAAAAGGCCAAACCCAACCCGGAGTTTCTGACAGAGTACACCGCTTGTGTGCTGCTTTATATAATATGAATAATTTATATTGCTAAAAGTGCTTCCTCTGAAATATTGGTAGAAGCGGGTAATTGCCCATGGATAATACTTTATATATTTTGTAGGAGGAACATATCTCAACCCAAGAAAATACACTGGCGCTAGGGCACAACTTTCAGATATGAATGACTCAGTGAATCATTAATGACTATGATTTTCTTGGGACCTAATGGTTTAACACACACTTAAATACATAACAAATACATGGAAAACCCTACACAATTTAAATTGTGTAGCACAGAGTGGACTGTGAACTCTTCTGAGCACTATAACTGTTTGGGGTTTAAACAATAAATGAATATATACTTATGGGGGCAGCTTTTATCTGACTGATATTGGCATCCATCTCCACTAGAAGTTTATAAATCTTTCTGAAATCTTTCTCTACTGCTCTGTCTTAACAGTGACATGCAGTGGCTGTGTGGTGCAACAGAGATTTAAGAGAACAGTATTGCACAAGGTAGAACAGCATTTAACACATGACAACATATCAGAACTTGTTATGCCACACAGCAAGTTTCCATAGACATTGCTTTTACTGGTATTTAAACATATTGTAAAGTTACTGCTCATTCACTCATCCGTGCAGTTGCACCTAGAGGGGATTTTAACGAAAACCATATCATAATTCTGAGTCTTTTATGGGCTACAGCATAGGGCTGCCTGTACTGTAGGATCTAGACTGTCACAAAACAGCATCAGATGCAAAACAGCAGGTAAGAAATGTTCCAGAAAACACAGAATAGTTTTGTACTTTGAGTATTAGTCTTTAGATCAGTTGATCACTTTACAGTTGCGCAGATAGGGAAGTTAGCCCATTTCTCCCTTGTGTTAAAAGCTCTCTGAGCATCAGCCATTTGTTTCACACTTGGGCCACTCATGCCTACTGCTGTAACTGGAACTGCCCTTTCATTGCCCCTGCTTTTGAACCACTCATCTTGGTAAATTGGGTGGGATTTCATTTTGCAGTAGCTTCTCTATCTACTGTGCATTGGTGATTCAGCCCAACAAACCTCCCAGTATCTGAAAATGAAATTGATTGTGCTGGGACTAACCTCTTTAAAACAAGGAATGCATAATGCAAGCCTATTTTCTTTATCTATTTTTAAGTACCAAAATCTGTCTAAAACATGGATCTCAATGAATTTTATTATTCCTTATTCTGTCCTGGTGGGTATAATTTCTCTCTAGTTATGGTATCTCTTATTAACTCCTCTAATATCTGACATAAGATCATCTGACTTTCCTCTGGAGACCATGTTCTTTTCAACAAAAAATGATACCTAAATATAACTGTAAAACTTCATTTATCTATCTGGAGCAAAATGAGCGATGACAGGAGCTATTATCTTTTACAAATAAAATAACTATTAAAAGCCTGAGGAAAATAGATATCAATGTGTTGATTATAGTCCTAAAGAATCTGGAATTATAGCAAAAATTTAGTTAAGGGATACAGTCCAGCTAAGTCCACTTTCCAGTAACATAATAGAAGAAAAATTGAAAGTGCAAAGTCATCTTTAGAAACCATTGTCAGATTTACTGAGTTTAGAAGTATTATTATCTGATAGTCATGTACGCATGTGACATAGATAGACGTATGCACAGTGACACTATGACGCATAGTTAAGGCGCTCTGTATGTTTTTCTGTATCTTAATTTCTTGGCACCATTTTTAAACACAAATGCTAATTCCAACATTCCTGTGGCTATAACAAAAATGTACTGCTTACACTTCTCAACCTTTTATTTCTTCTGTGTATCTCCGGACTTAATTTTCCAGGTTAAATTGGCCAACGGTTGCTCTGTTTTCTGTGAAGAAAATATATATTCCAGGAGCAGAACTGTCTTGATTGATACGTTATGCATCCATCAGTTGGGTTACATGGACTATGAGTCAGGGTATAATTCTGCCCTATGTCAGCGTTTTCCTTTCCAAGTGCTCAAGACTGTGCATTGCAGAAACATGCTTCTGGGGACAATACTTCAGAAAATTGTGCTAACTCCTTGGTTCCTTCCATCACCACAATGTCATATTAAGAGGCACAAAGTGACATCTTGATATATTGCTTATAGCCTCATATAAGGTAAAGTCTTATTAGAAAGTAATAAAAGTGACCTCCTGCTTTTTTGTCCATAATCTTGTATTACGTTAAGATGGAAAATCAGAGCTGGTTATGTTTGCCATTATTTTGTTGTATTTAAAATAATATTGTGCAACACCAAGGTTGAAGTTTGAAAAATGCTAAGAAATAATACTATCTGGAGCAATACATAAAATATTGATGAAAATAGAAAAGACAAACATACTTCCCTGTGGATCTTTTTGGGTGTGTCTGATGAAGAAAGCAAATAAACTCTCTGCCTTCATTTACAGTGTGTTTCCAGTTTAAGCAGTTGCAATGCTCAAAATGTTGTACTCTAAAAAAAATCTGGAAATATAATAAAAATCAGTTTGGAGTGAAATATGTCATACAAGTACATTGTGCTCGTGACCTGGATTACAGCATTGAGGGTAAAGGTATTTTGTTAATTAGCAGTGAAAACACTGTGCCACCTTAAATGAGCTTTCTCTGCAAGAGACAGTAAGTGATTTCTTTGAAGGAAGGGTTAGATTTGGAAACCCATTAGGAAATACGACTTACAGTGGAATTTAAATAAAATATTTTTGACATGTTTAACTTCAGAAATGTCTACTGTTCTATCTATATAGTCCAAAAAAAATCATAATATAGATTTAACTTAATGTAATTAAAGTTTAGTTTGTCCTATGTTAGGGATGTTACTCTAGGGGCAACAAAACTGGTTGCAATAGTGAAATTATAAAAGTTGTTTTATGTCACATTAGTTAACATATGCAAGCTTATTTAACATGTGGACCACAAATAAGTGTAATTATATTAAAACAAGGATCTGTAGCTCAGAAGCAATAAAAATAGACTAGGTTGTATTATTAATTCTTGTGTTGAGGGTTTTGAGCCATGTTGATTGGCCTGAATTTTTTGATTTTGTTATGGTACAAAGGGATTGTTTGAAGTAATTTGTCCCCGAGAGAGGCTCACAATCCCAAGCGGGTTTCAATTCAGCAAAGCAAATCTAATTTTGTTTGCTTTATGCAAACCAGAAGGGGCTGTGGTTCATTCTGTTTTCACTGGAGGGGAAAGGCACACTAATGGGACCTGCTGAAATGCATGCATTGCAAACATCATACCCCTGCATATATTAAATTTAGCTATGTGATGCACTGTGTTCATCATCTCATTGTGTACACAGATACGCTTTAGAACAAAGCCTTTAATAGTACAGGAACCTTACTACGTTATGCCAACACACTATTGTATTTATATTTAATGCTACAACTGGCATTTTTCCCTTGGATAAAGTGTATTGATATGTCACCTCTGTTTCCCTCCTGTTACTTGTTATAGTAGACAGTATACTGAGGACATTACATGCTTAAGCTTCAAGCCATCTGAAGATTAATTATATGGAGGTCTCATAATGGTTTTTAATTTTCCCTTTTTTACAGCCCAGAGTTAAATAGGAGACATGTTCAGGATCTGATTGCCAAAAGAGCAATAATCCCCAATCCATCAGATCGAGGCTGGAAGATAAATGAAAGGGAATAGCACCTGCAAGACAGGTAATGCTCCAGACAATAACCACTGCTTTGACAGATTGCTACCCTCTCTTCAGAGTGGCTCCTTTTTAGGCTTTACAAATGTGGTATTTATATTACCTAAAAAGTACACCAAATCTGAATAAGTGCTAGATATAGGATGAAATCCATTTCTCTGAAAGCCATTTCTCTGAAAGCCAAAGGAAATGTTGCCATTTATTTCACTAGGAGTCAGAGTGGGCACTAAAAAAATGTTTGATGGCAAAGTTGAAGGATAGAAAAATTTATTTGCATATAAGTCACATTATTTATTTATTGAATTTTCATAATAGTGCTACGGTTCACGTGGTATTGCTCAATTTTTTCCAGGGTGTTTCTGTTTTGAAAACAATTTCGATATTGCATAGAGACAGACACATCTCAAAACCCTTCAATTTGTCATTAGACATTTGGCTGCTTGCCTATTTTACTGATAATATTGCAAAACTACATTAATTTACTGAATGATTTTTGTGAATCACTTCACACAGAATTCAGAATGATACTTGTCATGCATCAAATGATTAACTATTAAAAGCATAGGTTTACTTGTTATGCTTATTGTGTGGTACAGTTCAAAGTTTGCTTAAGTGTGCAATTTAAATTCAAAGATAGGTTAGGAATAATGATTCTTCTGCTTTTAAAGTTCCTTGGTGAAACACTGCAGGAATACTCTTCCCAGTTGTGTACTGTATTGTCACTTACTTACCTTTCTCTTCAACTAATATTCTTCCTTAATTTCTCATGAGATTCGGTAATCAAAAAATTGTAATACTGCAACATAAATGTTTTGTCTCAGTGCCCAAAACCTTGATCACGGAGGCAGCTTGGATGGGTCGATGAGTCTTCTTGCACAGAAGGTCTCCTCATGAATGAGCCAAATCACAGTGCACAGGATCAAAGCCCTCCTTCATGCCTCTGCTACAGCTCAAAGGGTGTGACTGTGCCCTTAATGCAGAGAAAATGCATCCAAATATATTCTCATCTTGTAAAGACACTCAGAAGTGATGCAAACGGGTAAGATTTCAGTTGTGTGTTATTTTAGGAGAAATATTTTAAAATAATTATATTCTCTATCACCGCATGATACCTACATGTTCTTTAACATCTAGGTCAACACACACAAAGGTTTGATGAATTTTGCTAGATTCAGACAAAAATTGGAATTTAGATTGGAATCAGATTCTAGGCAAGCTTAACTTTTTAATGAGACAGTTCCGTCCCTCAAAATGCTGATTGCTCAGGTAACAAAGGAAATATTCGAATTAACCTGAAACTTCTAATAATGTTAAAAAAATAAATAAATAATATAAATGACAAAGAGCTGAAAGGTTTTTCTAGAGGATAAACCCTTATGAGACTGGAGGAAAGATAATGGTGCTACCTGATGTTAACAGATTTCTGTGATCTTCACTGAGAGGGATAGGGCCAAGATCTTTACATGGTGTAAAGGAAGACAGGAGATCCGAGTCAGCATAAATCACTAACCTGCAGGTCAATCTCACTCTTCAGAGCTTTACACTTTGACAGAACAACTTCACAACTATTTTGATTTACTCCAGCTGAGGATATGAACTGCAAAAAAGGATGAGTACAATTTAAAAGTTTTTTAAAAAATGCTCTGATCAAAGTACTTTTATTAGCTAAGGTTATTGAAGAAAAAATATCTGAAACACAGTTTAAAATGAAGAAAGAATGTTTGTCAGAAGAGTTTAAATTGAGATAATTTTACAGAAGGGGACAGGGAAAATGCTGAAATTGCCATCAATTGCAGACATAAAGTATTTTCATTGCTAAATATAATTTATTACTTGCTTTTGTTTTTATCATTCATCATTTTATAGTATGAACCACTTTACAGAAATTAATAAAGTATCTCATACTTATAGAACCGTAAAGGTTAACTCAGATGAACATAAAGAGAAATGAAGGGAAGGGATGCAATGTCACTTCAATAATGCAATACATACAGCAAGAGACAATCCTTGCTGCAAGGGGTCTTCTGTATAAATAGACAAGGCAGATAAAGGAGCTAATATTAATTCCTCAGTTTATGGATGGAGAACTGAGGCACTGAAAAATCCAGGGATTTACGCAAATTGACAAAGAAACTCTGCCTGAGCTAGACATTGAATACATTTTTTTCATGCTTTACTTCAATACTTTTGCCTCACGAAATGTTGATGTATACTGAAGTAAGATAAACTTCATACAGCCTGAGCTATTCAGCGAGATCATGTGGGTCCAAACCTATTTCAGCTTAGTCTTAGTTGAGGATCTGGCAGAGTAAGATACTCTATTAATCCCTAAAGTGAACTGATCTAGACTATAACAAGCATTAGAGTCCAATTCTGCAACTGATTATGCAATGTAAAACATATAGATAGCCTTATTGACATTACTGGATCTGTGAACAGGCTTACAATTAAATGCTTACATGTGTTGCATTGATTAGCAACTAGTTGTTAAAAAATTATATATAAAAATAAATATTTATTTATATATGTATATATAAATACTTATATCTATAAAAAAAATCTACCCTTTAGAGGGGTTTGAAATACAGAATGAGTAAAACTAAATTTCATAGGTTTATTAATTACAAAAAACTCCAAAAGAGTTAAAATAAAAGCTTTATTTGCATAAGGAAGTAAGATCAGGTCATCTGCAAGTCTTCAAGAGTTAGCCTTAGTGAGGTTAAAGAATGGTCGAAAGGCATTGGAATGACAGAATTCATTTGTTTTCAGTAGATTTTTCATACAATACGAATAAAGTAAGTTGGAAAGTTATTGTAACAAAAAATGCAAAGAGTTCCAACTTGCTACATTCAGATAAAAGGATTTCTGTTTTGTGGATACATCTCAGAATCAAATATGGTAATAATTTACATTTTTAAAAATCCAAATATATACAAGCTATAGGAAGACATAAAAATCTGTGATGTAGAAACATAATTAGAGAACTACTCATAAATAAAAATGAAAAACAAATAAAAGTAATAAAAAATCCTGTGCATAGGAATTGTCCTTTACTCTTTTTATAAAAAAATAGTTTTTTCTTCTGTTACTAGTAATAATACTTGTTCTGATTCTATAGGAAAAAAAAGATTCTGTTGTTGATGCCAAAGCAAAACACAGGGCTTGTCTGTATTAATATTTTTTTAATGCCTATTCTTGCTGTTCTCATTGGGAATTCTGCTGCAGAAAGTCCTTAGAGTAAAACCTTCAGATTTTCTGCAGGAAAGCTTCAGTGATGCCCTAACTTTACAAATGGGAAAAAAAAAACCAAACAAAAAAAACCCTTCTAATACAGTATTGTGTAAGGAGTTGAATAAATATTTGCCTTTTTTTCTCAGGCTTTTAATTTAAGAGATTTTGGGTGACATTCAATGAAGTGTTGCTTATACCTATATATTGAAAACAATCAAATCGTAACAGCTGGAGATGAGGAGATGCTAGCTCAGTGTAAATACATTCTTGCTCCCTGTGTGACAGTTCCTATAGAACACAGCATGAAAAATGCCATTTAAATTTAAGACAAAGCTAAAGGAGCTAACTAAAAAAAATATGTAGGTACCTGTACTAGTTGATGCTGCTAAAAACACATATATATGTGTATATGAAGCATGCAATAAAACACGGCTCTAAGTAATTGTGTAAATCTAGGCCTGGCACTTATCCAGCTCAGGAATTACTGACTTCTTGTCACAGAGTTTGTAGTTTGAGTAACAGGAAGGCCTGACACAATGTCACCTGTTAAATTTCTGCATAAATTCAACTTCTGTTATTTAATTTTATTGAGGAAAGATGTTGAATTGTTTCATGGAATCTCTGCAGATTGTTAGCACTGCCCCAGGGCTGGTGGTGTTTGTACTGTCTGTGCAATGCACTGTATGGGATTTTATTGTAGCAATTATTGTAGTCCATTAACTTCATTACAGCTGGATTAAAATAAAACATGGCTTAACAAACTCTAAACTAATAAAACCTGTGCTGTTTATTCAAAACTCTCTAAGAGTCAGCCACTGGGATCACTTAAAAGGACTGACAAGTTGAAAGGAAGTTGGGGTTAAACTGATCTGTAGGAAGAGCAAGAAAATGCCTTCCTCAGACGGAGGCCACATTGCCTGATGTTGGTTGTAGCAAGTTACTTTGTTTATAGAAGCATTATGTTCCTGCCTTAATCTTGTATTCAGTTCTATGCTATCAGCTCGAGGACTCTAGCATCTTCTGGTGATGATATGACGTACTTCTGTACCTTGTTCTGCAGGACCCGTGCAGAGATTTGCACATCCATGGTAGTTAGAAAGTGACAAACAGGACAAGGAGCCAAGGCAAGCTGATGGTGAAGGCAGCCTTGAGCAACCACCGAGTGAATTGCATACAGTCAGACCTAAGTGCACAATATAAAGCAAGGCACGGGGAAGCACACCTGCTTCTTTCTTTTCAGATGTGTCATTTAAACCCTTTGCTTTTGTAGGTTTCAAAAATGGGCTTGGAGAGTGATCAGGCTTAGCAGAATTAGTGTCAAGTTCCTCACTTGATGCTTGTCTCCTTAAGTCTGCCAGCCTTCTGCTGAGGCTCAGCCATGTATGAGTAGCCTGGAGCCCCATGGGCCACTCATGTAAGTGCCCGGGCCAACTAAAATCCTATCTATATGTTCTCCAGAGTCTTATGTATGGGTGCACAGGAGCAGTGGGAGATGGCAGTGGAGAATATCTAGAATGAGCACCTAGCACAACACTGGCAAATCATGGAGAAGGCAGCCAGTCACTTTATTTAAATGTCATAAATATCAGATAACATCTGGGAGTTCAGACAGTCTGAAACTAGGAAGATGTCAGAGATGTTGCCCTGCCCAAGTGCTGGTGGTACCTGTACTCTGTGTACAAGGTACTCTATGGGATTGTCATGAAAAGGGCAAAGGCAAAATTAGAATGACTAAACAACGTTCTTCTGACAGAGGTTCAAACCTATGGACCCCATTATACAATATATTCCTTGCCTAGAATGTTGTTTAGAGCTCCACTCCCCCATGCTTTGTTTGACTCAAATTTCAGGGTATATACAATCGCTCGTATATTTGGAGTAGTGTCAGGAAAACACTATGATGGCCAGGGTTCCCAGGGTCTGTCATATTAGAAGGAAATCTAAGATCTCAGTAAGTTTAGCAAAACAAATCACAGGTTACTGGCTATATACACATCAGGCTGGAAAATACCTGGGAGAGTGAAAAGTTATTTACACAGGTTTAAAGCTATTTTGAAAAGACAGACACAAGAACAAATAGGTATGAACTGCCCATGACTAGCTTCAGTCTGAAAACTAGGGGATTTATAACCCAGAATGAGGTAAATATCTGGAATAGCTATCCATTGTTACATGAAGACAAAACATTATAACCACCTCTTAGTAGCAGCAGCTTGAAATATGTCTTGTCTTCCCAGCAGATACAGGATGGATTTAAGAAGCAAAGAGTTTACTTTGCCGACCTGCAGAGTTGACACTCTGCTGTTACCCGAATCTTGGAGGTGCTGTTGCTGATACCAGCATCAATAGAATATTTTAGGGTTTGTAGCTATTGGCAAGGAATGGTATTTGATCTGAAACTTTTAAAAGTCAGTAGAAGCTGTTTTGCTGGCCAGAAAATCTATGGTGACCATGTCTCACTAAAACCAAATTACCTAAAAGTCTTTTCTGCACTGTGTTGTTACATCTGCACACAAGTTGCCCTAAATATAATTTGTTATATGCAAATACCAGATCCAATTCTACCAGACTTACTTATGTTAAGTAACCCTCAAACAAATAGTTTCCGAGAATTCCCAGCGGGACAACTCACATGAGTAAGTGCTGCTACACACTGCGAAAGGTGGCAAAGCTGGAACGAATAAGCACAATGCTTCTTTCTATTATTTTCAGCCTCTGAAGTGATGCTATCTAAATATCACTTCTTAGCTGATTGCCAAAAGATTTTTCCTCAGATTTGGGCAACCGCAACAGAAAGAAATCTCTCAAATGTATGCATACATTGTTGAGCAAGATTATGGCTTGCTGCTTGATTTTCACTGTTAATACGGGCAGTTTCAGGGCCAGCTGTGGGACAAAGGTGACAAAGGCAGATTAGGTAACAAATTTTGGAAGTTGGTTATAATACTTTTCAAAAGCTCTCAGCACCAATAGAGTTACTTCATCGCATTACATCCTCAAAGCCAGCTCTGGCACTACCAATCATCGGTGCATTTTGAAAGGCATCATAGCCCTCTAGCAGTGAATTATGGATTGCACACCACCTTCCTCCACAGCTTGTTGAACCAGAGTCATTTATTCAGTTGGTATTGAGAGTCTGGGGGCATGACAGTACATCTGACCCCTTTTGGGTAAAATTTGATCTGGCATTTCATTTCACGGGCTCAGCCACCAGTCTGTCAAATCTTCATTTTGCTGGTGCCCACTAGAACTGCTGACGCTTGTCTCTAACTCCTGGTGCTTTCATCTTTCAGCGGCAATAAACATGTCACACTGCTGAGGTGAAACACAATCTGGAATTAAATTTACTGCATATAAAATATGGTGCCCTCTTTATTGGTTCAAATACTTGTCACTCATAATTTATTTGAAAGTGTATGGCATTCATGAGGCGAGACTGCTGCTGGAAATGGAGGTGGGGGAGCTGCAGAACTCCCAACCACAGCAGTTTGCTAGAGCTCTTCTCCTTTAACACCCATTTCCCCATCCCTTGCCAGTCCTGACTGATATAAATGCACCAAATACAATATCGATGCTTCAGCTAATAAACAGTATGCATCTTAGTAAAAACAAGTTCATGTATGTTTGGCTGTGCAGCTGCATGTTAGCTGCAAAGTGGCTGAAGGCAGATAACCAGTACTGCTCTCAGAAGAGCAAGCATGTAGATGTTTATGCGTGTGCGTCTGGGGAAGGGTGGGAAGGATGGGAAGGAGCCGGATTTAGCCCTAGTCCGTTTTAAACTCTCTTGCCATGCCTTTCCTTCTGGCACTCAACTTTTTCATGATTTATTCCAAATACTGTCGATCAGCTTTAACTAATACAGTTCTTGTATGAAGCACCTCTCTAATCTCTTCAAACACAGATGTGGAAGCGCGGCTTAGAGCATGGAGGCCAACAAAAGCACTTTGCCTGTACCAGTGATTAGCTTTGATTGACATAGTACACTTCTGCTTTCACAGGCGTACTTTAACACCCATAAATGATTGTTTTAAAATGAGAAGCACTGGGTAGTGCAGCTCTGACTTTAGTAAATATGCAGTACAAATGTAGTAACAGATAATGTAGTAGAGAATACAAAACACTTGATATTCTTTTATGGCTTTTATTCTCCTTTTCCAGATTTTTTTTTTTAATTCAGTATTTATTCTGAATCTTTCAAGAACAATGATGACGATATGAATTCTGCCTAAACCTGAACTTTTGGTCCTGTCCTATGTGTGCTTCATAGTTTTTGTAATAAGTGGCATTTCTGGGTTTGAAAAAAATAAGCTAATGCAGAACTGGAGGGGCTTTCCCTGTTGTAACAGACGACTTGTATTAAATTGATGAAAATAAGAAAGGATTAGAAAGAGACAGTTTCATGATGTGTAAAGACATCCAGACTACAAAGCACAGGATACCAGCAAAAGAACATCAAATATGTGCAGCAGAAAGCATTTGAGGATACAAGTTGTGTAGCTAATTGCAAAATTGCTTACTTTTTCTGGAACCCACTTGATCTATTTATGAATAAACCCATGTGATGCTTGAATACACACTCAAAACCGAAGTTCTAAATTAGAGATACTACCCAAAAAACTAAAATTACTTCCACTTCCACCCACAAAGCATTCATAGCCCCCTTATCAATCAGTACAGCCCATTCCTTCTTTTCCCTCAAAGAAAAGCAAAGCTTTGCTCTGTGACCTATCAACCAGCTAGCCCACATTCTGCTCTGACAGCTTGGAAAGCTTTCATCCCCTTCTGCTGATCTCAGCCTCCTGGTCACACGTGAAAGGAGACGTGTTCTCTTTGGGTATCAAGGAACCAAACCATTTAAAAGCACATAAATTTGAACCAGTGTATAACACTACACTTGAAAATTAACTTAAGTGAGGGCAGACAATGGGGCACAGATGTAACAAGATCCTGGTGAGAAACACCCATTAACAAGAGAATAGCCACTGTATGCAACAGGTGAAATTTCCAAGTGATCTTAAGATGCAGATTAGTGTAAGGTGTGTTGCCAGTCATCAGTAACCCAATAAGGGAGATACTGCGAACAGAATGGACGCACAAGCATTTCTCCATTTAGACTAGGCTGTAAAGAACTCAATGTGCATTTTAGTTACATGGCTTCCTGAAATTATGGGACAGACAGGTTTCTTTCCTTCCACTGTGTTGGATCTAGTGTCAAACCCAGCTGTGAGAATTCTAGTCTGGTCTAAGAGCAAAGAGGGCACTACATGTAAATACTGGCACTAGACATAGCCACCGTCAAATAAAAGTAAAGAAAGATAGCTGATTGCAGTACCTCTGTAGTTCAAACCAGAACCAGGATTTATTTTACCTTTATGAGGAAGAAATTTCAAGTAATGTATACGTGCTAGGAAATCATACATTCATTTTGATAATTTTATGAGTCTTTCAATGTTTTACGCATAAATGTGTAAAATGATAATACGATATCTTTGTTTTAGTATCAGCAAGATAATAAAATCCACAGAGTTTACAAAATTGGTACAAGTAATTGAATGATAAAACTTGTGTTCCAAGTTCCTGTGTGTGGGGGTACATGCACATATATGCACATTCTGTGCATGTACATTCCAGCATTTTTGCATGTATGTGCACATGTGTATTAATGGCACAAGAGAAAAAATCAGTCAGACAAGAAACTTCTGCTGAATCCAGAGGTTTTAATCTCAGTGAGCAAAGGCTAAATAAAACCCTGGTAGTGCAGATGTCTCATTCTCTTTTTTCTTGAACATCTCCTCTACATTTTGTTCTTGTTGTTGTTAAATATTAGGTATTGCTCACCAGTAGAAAAGATTTAACTAAACTATCATAGATGGTGGTTATTCATGATCTAGTTAAATAGTTTTCATGGGAGTGATCTACAGTTCCAGAAGGACCTAGGCAAGTTTTATACAGATTTACATGCAGTTTTCTTGTATTGAGAATACAGTCAACACGATTCAATAGAAGCATGGACAGGACCAAGCATCCACCCTGTAGAAAACAAACATGAATTCTGCTCCTGCAAGGTTCACAGAACAAAAATCACTATGGCAGATTTTGCAAGAATAAATATCAACCTTTTGGCATTTGAAAATCTTTCCATTCATTCTTTAGCGTTCCTGTCAGACTCCAACGATACTCTGGACTCACTGCACTTTGCACTTTGTCCAGAAGCTGTTTGGTTACCAATGCCCCTCAGAAAGTGAAGTCTTCTCCGTGAAAACTACATACTATTTGGCTGGGGAGAGAACAGAGGCCTGAACAGCTCTTTCCCGAACAAAGGATTTCTTAAGTGGAAGAAATTCTCTTCGTCTCGCCTGAGTGGCTGGGCTGACATCCGGGGAAAAAGAAAATCCTATTCCCATTGTATGCTGCTGATGGAGAGCCTTGTGCAGTCTTAATTGTTCTCTGTCTGTCTGCTATCTGACACCTTATACAGAATAGTACATTTCAAGTCTTCTTCCAATTTTTGTCTTCTGACAGGGATCAAAAATGCCTTTTCATATATGCTCCTCCACATTTAAAACCCATGGTGACCCACCTTTGAGGAAAATCAGCAAGGTCCCTTCCTCAAATCCCATGCAGAGGCCCACAGCTTTGACTGTCTTCCAGTCAGATTCAGAATCATTTCCCCTTGGGTCAGTGCTTTGTGTTGTCCATGACTGGCAAGAGTCCCTGGGTGGGTTTTCTTCAGTCATTTCTTTCTCTGCCTTCACGGCAGCCCATCCATTTTCCTCCAGCTTTTTCTTTCATCATCTGTGCTTGCACTCTTCTCTTTCTCCTTTCTCTTCCCAGTTCACGGTCTCCAACATGCAATTTCCCCTTTTGCGCTTTCTTTTTGCTCTTGTCCAATCACTTCACCTCTCTCTCTCTTTTCTTTTGCACCTTTGTTTGCTCCCCGTTCTTCTGCCCTTCTTCTTGCAGCAGATTATTAATAGCTGTGAAGCCTGCAGCCACAAGCTCTGCCTGATTAGGCAACCTGAAATGTTAGCTGGTATATTTCTTTAAACAAAGTCAATCTTCAGCTTTACTTTCTGTGAAGGTGACAGAAACTGGCTGTATTCACCTCCAATCCCTACTTATGGGCCTGGGTATGTTTTCAGGAGCTTAACATTATTCTTTTGGTTTTAAAATTTTGGTCATTGTCTCTCCTGAGAGAAGATATTGTAGATAGGAGGTTTATATGTGATTTTAAATTCCTTCATTTCAAATCCTCATGCTGTCTAACCAATGCTAATTTACATCATACAAGGATACATCAAAACACAACTGAGAAACAAAACTAACTTCATGCAGCAGTCCACCCCGAGCTTCATGAAATGACAGAGGGAATGTCTACATTGCACAAGTTTCATTTTCGAGCACACACATCTCTCAAAGTCTTATTCTAGCTAGATCAAAAAGTAACCCTGGCAGTAGGTTGTAAGCAAACCCTTAACACCCAGTCATGGTGACTTTCTCCGGCCATCACATATTTGGCCATCACCCACTTTGGCTTGCATGACAGGACTCTATGCTACAAAATGTCTTACCGTTGGCCTCCCTGACTTTGAGGTAAACCATGTGAAAGGACCCAATTTCTGTAACACAAAAGAAGAAATGGTATAATCTACAGTGTAAACTGAGAGAAAGCTAAATACCGCCTTGTGGGGGTTTGAGCTCTTTCAAGTTTTACATTTGCTAAAAATTCTGTCATGTCACATATCATCTATTTCACCCTCTTTCCCAAACTTTTGCACCTTTTTTGAGGCTTGGGCTTGATTCCTGCAATCCTCCAGGAGAGGCAATCATCACGTTTCTGTTTCCTTTATTAGCATTTGTTTTAAAGCCACTAGCACATGTCTACTTCTTTCTCCTTTTTTTCAGATTCCCAGATGTCTATATTTGGCTCCAGCAATCTGTGTTTCAGAGCATTTGTCATGTGTCAAGTGAAGATTATAACTTGGACCATCTAGAACTGAAGAATTTAAATCCAGCACTCATGAGGGAGGACAGGATACTGTTTTCTCAGAAGAAAAGCTAGCTGGCACATCTCCTGCCAGATCAATTTCAATCTTCCCTACAGCTAGGCAAATAGAAAGACACATGCTGGGGTGGTAAAGAAAGGAGATCCACCAGCATCATGCTCATATTTGATGTTTCAGCCAATTCTGGCTTGGACACACTGGGAAAAGATTTGAGTCTAGACTGATCTGGCAAATCTATCTCATCAGCACTCTGCTGCTGGTATGAAATGTAAAGTGTAAGGCAGATCAGAAGCAGAATTGTTGACTAAGCAGAGTAGGAGATTTATGAGTAGTGTTCACTGAACATGGACTATATAACGCACCTTTATGATTTCGGTGGGATTTAGTATTAATTAATGTAAACCTCAGCACTAAAAGAACACATTCATGTTCTTTCAACAAATATCTGGCAAAATATCTTTTTTAAAATACACTACAAATATAATAAATATAAGAATCTTGATACATTCAGCCTCTTAATACCCTCGTGGATCATACCAGAATACATAGAACAGCACTGCAGATACAAAGCCACGTGAATATTTTTATTCACATTACTTTCAACTTAGTTTGCACATGTTGTAGTAGTATTCAAGACATGGTGAAGCACACTTAATTACAAACTAGCAACATAACATCACACTGAATGTCTGTGGTTTCCTATAGCACAAGCTGGAGTGTGTCCCATGCTGAAACACAGGCAAACCTACCTCCACCTGAATTAATCCTAATTAGCTGGATTAATCCTTGCCGGATTAAACCTTGCCAGATTAAATTTATGCTATTCAACCATGAATCACATAACTTTAGTGGCTCTTTAGCAATACTTAGCAAACTAAACATTTATGTGTCTGTAGGCATGTGTATATTTATACCTATACATGTGTGTGTCTGTATACATGTGTGTGTCTGTG
Organism: Coracopsis vasa; assembly: GCA_026283785.1. Taxonomy (NCBI): domain Eukaryota; kingdom Metazoa; phylum Chordata; class Aves; order Psittaciformes; family Psittacidae; genus Coracopsis; species Coracopsis vasa. The sequence goes on along the minus strand of JANHGB010014249.1, from coordinate 18 downwards.
TGCATGTGCATAAATCAC
>JANHGB010014243.1:8108-20460 GCA_026283785.1 Coracopsis vasa | reverse complement strand
ATATCAGCTGCACTAGACTCCAGTGACAGCACTCATCCAGACACCAGAGCAGAGATCAGTATCAGAATCCACCAGTAAGGAAAGAAGATTCATAAGTGATTAAATTAAATGCAAATAACCTATGTAATAGATCAGATAATTACTTGGCTGATATGTGATATAACACTACTGTATTTTCTAATGCTAATGTTATTTTATTCATTTGCATTTTCAAAGCAATATGTTCCTATTTAACAAATTGCCAGACAGTTTCCCATTCAACTGTGTGAAGAAATTACAGCAGAGCTTTATTTTTTTTAATTATTGCATCAGGTTGGCAATATCAGAGGCGATAACATGATGCCCCCGTACCATAAAACATTCAACATTGTTCTTGATAAAAGAGCAGCAAAAAGTAGCATTTCATTAGAGCAGTGCACTTAAAAACACCATGATTTTAAATGATTTAATTTAAAAATTACATTGAATTTGAATCATTTGATTACTGTGTAATAACAATGCATAATTTATGTCCAAGTGACTGCTTTAAAAAAAATTTATTCTGTTCTGCTATGCCAATTAAAAAAGGGTTAGAAATTACAAATTTTCCCTCCTACCAGGCAGTTTAATACTGTGTCTTCATCCTGGAGAGTCCCTTTCTTGAGCCTCACCTTAAAAGGTCAGAACTTGTGCAGTTTTAAAAGGAAGTCATAGTTGGGCACCATGACCTACCGCCTGCCCCATGGAGCTCAGCCGTACACTCTCACTGGGTAAAAAATTCCTGCCTCTGCAATCAGCAGTGGTATCTCTGCCCCCTTGAAGGGTGATAAGCAAGCCCTGGTTATGAGGAACATGAAAACAAGCCAACAATTTCAGTGTTTCACAGCAACAGGTATGTTTGGTGAGCAGTGAGACACTCTGCACAATGCTGCATTTTGTGACTGCTAGTAAGAGTGGACACTTTCCAAGGACAACCATCTTTCACTTCAAGTAGAGAGCCTTCCTCACCTTAGTCACAGGAGTGTCAGATTTTTACATTTAGGACAGCTGTTCATCTTCCATCTGCAGGGCAAGTTAGATGTCCCAAGCAGAGAACCGCATCAGCATCGTGCACCAGTGCATCGCTTATCAAGAGGCTTCTAATGGGAATCACTCCAGTTTCAAACAGGAGCAAGTAAGATCCGGGTCACCAGAAAGAACCAGGAAAATAAAAGGATGTGTTAAAAACTGTATCCTATTTCCCTTCCTCTCATTTTTGTTTTAAAGCAAGTTCATCTGACAGTGACAACTGTAATATTCTAGCCCATATTGAAATTAGCCTGTTTTTTTGGTCACAGGACAGAAAGATAAACAAGTAGTGGAAAAGAGAAAGATGTGGAGCTAAAAGAACTAGGCAAAGACATTCACCACTTTGTATCTCTTTCCCAGAGGCAAGGAACTGTCAGACTTGCTTCTCAAGTGCCACCACAAGATTTCTGCTACATCCCTTCAAAGAACAATTTGTATTCATAGAAAATATTTAAAACCAATCTAAAGCAAACTGATGTATGAAAGGTTTCTTTGATATAATTTCATGTAAAGTTTTGAAATACTACCATCTTAAAACAGGAAATAAATAATGGGCTTGTTCTTTTACCACTGCCTACAGACTGACTCTATTCCTCCCCTTCTTTTCGAACAAGTATCAGTGTCTTAATCTCACCACTTGCAAGCTTGAACCATAGTTCATCTTTTAAATGTAACCTGCTGTAGAACATAACTTCAGAGCTCCCACCAAAGGGAACAACTCCTCCAAATCACATAATGCAGAAACAGCTATGCCTCAAGGCAATCGATAATAAATATTGTTAAATATTAGCCAGTGAGGGTTATATAAAGCTTCACATATTTCACCACTACCACTGAACTAAACCATATGTAATTCTATCCCAAAGTATAACTTACTTCTCTTTCAGATTAACTAAAAGAATTGATCTATAATCAGACCAGCTGTCTCATAATTAAGTCTTTGTGGAAAAAAAAGTGTATAAATCTGTGGGGAAAAGCTGTCCTATAAAGTAAAAGCACATGTAAAGAGCATTACTCGGCAGACTGTCAAATAATAACAACAAATGTTTGGGAAGGGTTTTAGTTTAATCCACTTCTTGTAAATGCACAGGCAATAAAAACATTGCAAACTCAAAATATGGTATTTAAAGCAAGCCTTTGAATGAAGGAGCTCCTGGCCACTGAGGGCATTTGAAGACTAAGGTCATTCACTCCATTCAGCTTTCAGAGCTGGTTGGTCTACATGTGTTTTATAGTCACGTCTTTGGAAAAACTCTGAAACACTAAATTGGGATATGGATGATGCATTACAGATTATTTTTTTTCTCCTTTCCATAGAAAACAGCTTCTTGCCTTCAGTAGATCTTTAATTTCTGGAAGTTTCTGTGGCATTTTCTTTATCCTCTCCACTTTAGAACACTTTCTGAAAGCATCATTTACATGGTTCCGTATGATTTTTAATTTTAATTCTCAAATATTAATCTCATAAAGTCACACTGTGCATAACAGTGCCCCCTTCCTCTCCCTGAATTAATTTTTAACGCTCAAAAATTGTAATTTCAAAGAAACCAATTAAAATTATTTATAAAAAACCCTAATAATGCCCTTGCAGGATGACTTGGATGCTTGCATTTATTATATTAGTTCAAGACAGTGGCAGGAAACTATTTTTGAAGCTGGAAGTCATGGAGTTATGAAACAGAAAGGGGATACCATACCAGAACAGCCCACGTTGCTCAGCATTTTTAGAACCAGGCCAAGGCATGACATTCAAATTACAAAGAAAGCTAAGGGATCGCTGAGAAGGCAATAAGCAAAACCAGGCATAGACGCATGGGAGACACAGTGGAAATGAGGTAGAGGCAAAGGAATAAAGCACTATTTTGATACATCCTCAGGCAAGCTGAAACCAGGAAGCTCTCCTCAGATATCAGTCTTCACTACCCCTCTCGGGGCACTAACTAGACTGCTCCCTTCTAGATGCTGCTGGAATTCCAGCACCTACCTGAGAAGGATGCACACACTTGACTCCTACTCTGCTTCAGGCACTGCAAAGTTGAGTCTCTCTTGGGTCCAAATGCTTGTTTTTCTTTCAAGGACCAAAACACACTGTGGGGAAAGTGCTAGATTTGGGGAGTTCCTTGGTTATGACTTTCTTCTCCTAGCCTTTTATTTCCTCTCTCTTCTTGCTCCTTTCCCATTTTTTAAAATAGAATTGTTCATTTGTATAGCTTCACAGTTAAGGATAGTTAAGTGTGTAATAAGGCTGGATTAGATGAAGGGGCTTCTTGAAGGTCAGCTAAAAATTGTCCATGTAGGAGAATACTGTACCCATCTGAATCCCTATAAAGTTAATCCAAGCAATCAGAGGTAATTTCAAAAAGCCAAACCTTGGCCAAAATACATCATTTATGGCACTGGATCAGTGCCAGCTTCAGGCAAAGCTGCCACCTACTGAATGATCAAACCCAGTTCTGGTATTTTCACCATGAATCCCTCTCCCCTTTGGCCTTCAAACAGATGCTCAGAACAGAACTGAAAACAGTACCAGAAATGACCATATATCCTAGTAAATTCTTTGAGAGCAATGTGCAACAGAGATCCAGTTCCAAAATCTTAGTGAGGATGACTACTCAGCTCATTCATCACTACTGTTACCTTCATTTTGAATGAGAATATAAAGTTAACAGAGGCTGCAGACTTTAATTGCTATACACATCCATGCTCAAGTCAAGTATTCTTAAAACTTGGTATATGCTTCACAAACTTTTTGACTCTTAGTTTTTTTGATCATAATTTTTAGAAAAAAGGATTAGTTTTGTACTTAACGTATGTGGAGGTCCAAACCTTGGGTCTAGGTTTATACCACTAAGATGCAAAAAATTCTTTATTTTGAATTGCATGGTTACAAATGTTGTTAGCAAGCATTATATTATCCTCTTAAGTAATTATTTTAATTGTAGTATGGATGTCAATTCTTGATGCTCATTAGTATCATATTCTTTAAATAAACATGACTGCATTGGTGGCATTCAATGGGGCACTGGAGTCATTAGAAGAATTTTCTAAATATAGGTATAATGGTCACCTAAGTGGCCAAATTCCTACATCAGTTTCATCAGCATGATCTAGGATAGATCTGTAAACTAAATATAGAAACAATTAAAATAAAGGACAGGAATTAGTAGGATGCAATGTAAATGGAAGGGGAAAGCAACACAGCTGTCTTTGAAACCTCTAGCTCTCTCCTATTTTACCAATGTCGATTATTACACTAGGGAGGAGAACAGATATGCAGCGCAGTTTTACAAGCCGTATATTCTCAAGGAAACCACACTGTTACAATGTACATACATGCAATATGTGCACACACACAAAATAAATATCATCACTTCTTTTTCAGTTCCTCCCAGAGCTAAAGAATGGCAGATAAAATACCCAGAAATCACAAAACATACAGCTTCTCAGAACTTCAGAAGAGAGGAGACTCTTTCCCACTAGCCCTGGTAGGAGCAGAGTCACCTACTTAGCTGCAATTGTTCACTGCAGTGGAACAAGCAGTTTAACTGATGACAACTGTGGAAGTAGGAGCTATAGGAAGACTAAAAAGGTGATATTTCATTCACCCTCTCTTGCCCATCCCCGATTGCCACAGGCTGTTTTTTCCCCTCATCCCAAGCACTCTGCTACAACAGAGCTGCATTTAGGCAAACCCAGAAAGATTTCAAAAGCCTGTGGATCAAGTCTTAACAGAGAATGGGGATGAGGGATTAACAGGAATGAGGCTCCATATGTTGGATCACCTGCCCTAGGTATGCAAACAGCTCTCCCCATCACCGTTTTATCATAGCACATCACAGGCTCTTGTGGTCATCCCTTCCCACAACAGCATTTGATGTAAAGGAAGGTTTACAGAGGTGCTTTTTTAAATGCTGAGGCAAGGAGAAACTGAGGAGCATGAACCTCCTGAGAACCAGGCTGGAGACCTGGAATGTACCTGTGGGATCTCATCAGTAACTGGCAAACAAAAAGCACAGCAGATCTCTCAGCAATTTATATCAAACTGCTCTTAATCTCTTTAGCCATATGTATTTAGCTTTCTAGCCAACCCAATGGAAATTAGGAAGTCCAGGAAGCCCATATAATACCCATCATTGTACTTCACTGGTTTACAGAATCCTAGGTAACCATTTACTAAAAACTAAGACCTCAGGTACAAAAGACCAGAAGATGCAAATGACAGCGCATCACAGGAAGGTAAGAGAGACCATGAGTATCTCCAGAGATGCCTCACTTCCACATTTCTGTGCCAGCTGTCCATGTGCCAGGAAGCAGTATACTCTCCATGCCCCAGATGCTGGCAGAAGTACCACACAGCCTTTGGCAACTTGAAAATGCATCCTTTGAGCAAGACTTAAGAAGAAAACTAAGATGAAAGATTTAAAAATTAGAATTATTACATTAATATAGAGGCTGAATTCCAAAGTTTTGTCCAAACCTGAACACTCTCCCTCTGCTGAGTGCTTGGATTTGATGTGTGAGTTCAGGGACAGGTCCAACTAGAAAACATGTTTGCAGTCCCACAAAATACCTGTCACTCTGAGATTGTACTTTCGTGGCATCTGACAAGGGGAAGAAAAAGGGACTATAAAGGGAAAACACTTTCAATTTAGGAGATTTAAGCATGAAAGTATTTAATTGTGAGTAAAAACTTGAAGATATTTTCTTTTTCAGTGACATGAGTAATAAGTTACATTGAAGTCTATCAAAGTTATTCAATTCCCTACACGTGTTTTAAGAGAAGCAGCAGAAAGATCAGAACTCCAGTGCTGCAGGTACAGCTGTCTAAGACATGTCACAACTAGCACATGGGGAGCTCTCTTACACTGTTCTACAAAATTCAGTGTTAGGCAAGGTGAAAAACGGCAACCCATGCCACACATGAACCACTGCCTCGTGCTGGCAGATAATCCTAATTAAGATGGCTGATCTTGTCTTTCGTGCTCAGTTGCAAAATTCAGAACCAGGTCCAAATCTTAACCTTTCCAGTGCTTCCCCAACTGGTTTGAGGGGCACTTTTTCCATCTGAGCCTCTATACTATCCCAGCAATAAAGGAAAAAAAATCACCCACAAGCACCTGCCCAACAGCTGGTGCATATCCATCAAGATGTAGAAGTTGATCTCCATATATCTCTACACATTTATCAAATGAATAAAGAACAGTCTTAAAGTTGTGTTGATATCTGCAGAGAAACTGGGAAGGGAGCAATTATCTTATCTATGCTCCATCCATTCATGGGTCACTATTCTGTCCTGGCACTGGTAAGAGGATGGCTGGTTGATGGATTACCTCTAAGGTAGGATCTATATATCATACAGGCAGATGAAAATGAAGTAACATCTTATTTTGAGTTACTTCAATTAAAAAGTGGGGGTTTTTTTAATTACTAAGAATGAATTATATAAATTATTCTTCCTCTAGCTTCTAGCAGATCTCTGAAGACTCTCTTCTCCCAGTCTGCAGCATCCCAGGTGACAAGATGGGTGTACAGGTAACAGCAAAGTGCCAACATACTAGGCTGAAATAAAGGAAAACAAGGCTCCTTTGATCCCAGGTCACTAAGCCTGACCCAATGGGTCCGATGTGCTGATTAGGATAAAGATCAAGCCAAGCCCCTGCAGAAGTTGTGGCTTACACAGGGGAGACAGCTCCACACATGTGCTGGGCACAGACCCACCTGCAAAGGAGTACAAGGTGATAGCCAACTGCATGGGTCTACTTCCATACCTTTCCAAAGTGTCAGGGTTTTACAGTTCAACTGAAACCACTCATTTCAGTTATGTGCACTTTTCTTTTATGATGTCCTGGCAAGATCCTGTAGCACTGCTACAGACAGAGTGATTGAGAGCTCGAAGCAATCTCCACAAAAATAAACCATAGAAAATCCCCCATGACATTAAAGCCAGTGAACTGCTCTGGTCTCAGTCCTTATCAGAGGCATCCCCATGGTTATACAAACAACACAACTGTGCAGAAAGTAGCCTGGTTACTAGCAGAAAGCTGTATTGGTAGCAGCAGTGTAAAAAAAAAAAAAAAGTGTTGGGATTAACATAATACAGGATAAAAGCAAGCTTAGTTTCATATCAAACGACTGATGCTATTTTGGATAACATCTCTGACAGCAACTCTCTTAATTTCAGAAGCTAACAGCAGATGACAGCTTTCAGCACAATGTTGACTTACTTCATCACAGACTATTATCTGGCCACAACAGGAAAAATCCTGCCATGATCAGGCATGTAATCATGTTTGGTAGCACAACACATTTTATGACCTGCCCTAGTGCATACTGTCCAGTCAGACTAGCTTAATCAGCTCTATAGGCTCAAAGAAAGACTTTCCATAACACTCATTACCCCATTTTTTCAGTCTGCAGTGCACTACCTTTCATCTTCCTTTGAGCCAAGGTGTCAGTCACCACATTGATAGTTAATATCAACTCTGTCTAGGAGCTTCCTATCCCTCAATGAAGGGCATACCTGTAATACCAAACATGCACCCAGCTGTTAATGCGTCTGCAGAAAGAGGCCTTTGTATTAGCGGTTCAGTTGGCTTCTGTCCAAACTTCAAGCAACATCTAGCAATACAATTTTCCTGTTATGAAGCACTCCTTATCTGTAGATCCCAAACTGCACAAAAGGGAGTCTCTTCCCATTTCATAAAACTATCTCCGATATGGTTACTGAGGCATAGGCCAGGGGAAGAACTGAGATTATACCTCAGACATCCCAGTGCTCCTCCAACAACTGGGCATTGTTATCCCCTTCACCTCTCATTTACTGAAAGTAGGCTCAGAAACATATTTATTAGTATGGATAGAGGCTACGCCACTGGAAGGAAAAATAAAAATAAAAAAAAAAAAAAAGGTTGTCACTTTCCTATTGTCTTTCTATTTTACCTGAATATGGCTCTTTCTTACCTCTGATCTACAAACACTCAGTAAAGGCAAGCTAACAGAGGAACTGCCTCCAGCTTAGTCTTTAACTATCAAGATACCTGACACAAGCTGTAGCAGAAATCTCTATGCTAAGAAAGCAAGGCTCTGTCCACAGTGGGGGGAAAGTTGCCCAAATTTTAGTTACAGCTTCAACATCTGCTTTACAGTGCAGGAAATCTGTTTAGTGCCAAAACCCTCAAGGGGACAAAATCTGTACCATTAGCTTTTGCAACATCGGCTTTTGTTTTCCCTTTTACTCAACTGTTCCAACACCCCTTATTTAAATATATTAAGCTAGGAAAAAAAAGATAAAAAAAGGTGAGGATTTTGAATAAAATCAGACACGCAAAGCACATTGCAGCCTCTGAAATCCCTCCTGTGCTGAAACTGCAATTTCTTTTTCTGTAGGACAGGAAAACTGAGTGCATGTATTTGCTCAGCAGCAATGTGGTTCTTCTAGCTTACAGGACTCAACACAGCATGCAAAAGGAAATACTGAAATAAAGCCAAAAATTCCCTGATCTATTGGTGCCCCGGTTTCTGTTGGCCAGCAGAGCAACTCATAGGCGCTGCTAGAGGGCAGTGGGCTTGGCCTAGCATTGCATCCCATACTGCCCTGCAGCTTGTCAGGATGCCGAGTATGGGTAACATGCTCATTCCATCACTACAGGCTTGCAAGCAGTTTGGCAGCAGCAGAGCATCTCAGCACAGCGCACCTCCAAAGGACAAGTTCCTTTCAGAGTCTGCCTGTGTAGGTCTGTCTATTCAAGCACAGCCTTACATTATTGCTTCTTCTAGCACTGAAACAATCATTTACTAAGCATGTCACACACACAGATTTACAGTTGTGTTTCCTAACCCCAGAAGTGATAGGGGAAAAAATAAAAAGCTTAGAATTTTCTTGAAAACGAGTAAAGGTCACTTGTCTCACTAAATTTCATCCCTTCATAGTACACCTGCTGCCTCAAGGAAATTTCTAATTGTTCTTCAGTAATTTCAGTCTTCAGCTTCAGTAACGTTACTGCACAGCTATGTTATAGCTTTTATGAGCTTCTTGATGAAAGAGGCCCAGTTTGCACTGAACAAATTCAAATAGTAACTGAAACAAGAGGAGACTCTTAACATGCATCGTTTCCCATTGAAACACAACAAACGCATATGTGGGAAGACAACACACGCACAACTGAATGCTATTATAGTGTGTGATGTATCTCTCACAGCATAGGGAAAGCTTACAAGTGATATACCAGCTAACAGAAATCCATGATTTCCAGAAAAAAAAAAAAAGTCTCTGGATATAAAATTGTCAATTTTGTGTACTGGGTTTCTTATCCTGTAAGTTGATCTCCCTTCAACATCTGCATTCATCTACTCTACAGAGTCTAACCTCTTGCAGGACTTTCTGCAACCAAAGGCAAAAGATAATCACAGAATAAAAAAGATGTTCACTTGGAAGCTGAACTACCACAAGCCAGTGCAGCACATACAATCACCTCTTTCTTTTCTAGAGACAGAAAATCTGGAGTTGTTGCACATCTCTGCCACTGGAGTGCCAAAGGCTTCTATCAGTAAAGACCCCAGTACTCGCAATGAAGAGGCAAGCACTCAACTGATTCCATGAACAGCTACTCACTTACGTGCGCCACTTCAATACAACACCATAGGTTGAGTTAAACAGCAAAATGACTCAAGTGTTTAGGTGAGCTGTGTGAGTAATTGGCTACAAGACATCACTTGATTGCCTACAAGACGTAGCCTGATGTCTGTAAGTCATCACAGCAAGTTATATCCAGTATTTCATAGTATTTCTCTATTACAGAAACCTCACTTCACCATTAAATTCAAAACTGCAAGGAAAAAAAGTATCTTTTTTTTTTTCTTTTCTTTAATCACAGTGACTCCAGTAAGTGCCCATCACAAAGGATTCAATGGTAAGAAAATGTGTAGCCTGCAAAATAGAGTTGATTAATTTTAACCAGCATTCATCTTTAATTATAGGACAGCCTGAAGGCTAATAACATAATCAAGTCCTCACTTGGACTCTAGTATAATCATATGTTGTGTTGTGGCGGTTCTGCCTCTCCAGCAATGGGGACAGGATGCCATTTTGAACGCCTATTCTTTACACATACTTCATGCACGTATTTCATAGCTATGGCTAACAGAGCTAAGAATACAATGACCATGTATAACATAAGGTGCATGGCTGCTGAACTTGATGTATTTCTCTGCCAAGATAAAGGCAGCAGACTGGGCAAAGCTGCCTCATGACTCCCTTGTGCAGTTACACAACTGCGTGCTTTTTGGGAAAGCTTACTAGGCTGAACAACCTGAAGAGGAGCTGGACAGGAAGAGAATTAAGCAGTCCACCCAAAGCTAGTACCAGGGCTGTGAACACAACCCACAATTTCACCAGCCCACTTCCAGTGCCCACACTGATGCCTCAAGAGATTCTACCCTTTCAACTGAATGATTTGACATTTATGCTAAACATATCCTTGCCTTACCTATAGGCGTTTGCTAATGCATGAGAATAAGTTTTACTCTTTGGAGAAGACTGTCTGGCTTTGTTCCAATTCAGCATCCTCTTGTCCTCAACCTTTTTGCTCCAAGAGCCCACTGTATCTGCATATAGACAATCCATACGTCACAAGTACTTTAAATGTCAGTGCTCATCTTTCGTAAGGACTTTCAGGCAACTCTATGATTAAAACTAAATATTCAAGCAGAAGATGAATGTATTATGTCCTCAGGCTCCTTAAGTCATGATCCATATTTATAATGCAAGACTAAGGCTTCTGTTGAATAATTATATCTTTTGCCTACCCGTTCTGCCTCCCTACCCCCATATGTATACACAGACACAAATGCATATATAGCATTTAAAATGAGCAATTATTCACCCCAAAGACAGAATAACTTCTTTGAGTATATGCATGCTAGAGAGTTTAATTCTGTAATTATCACACAAGATATGCAGTAATAAACCTAGTTCAGACTGAGACACCTTCCCCTTCCTCAGCATGAATAAAGGGAGAACAGCATGTTCCAGAGGGGATAAAGCACTCTGTAGTTAACAAAGCCAAGCCCTAGGGAACGGACTGTAGTAGCCACACTTATTCCAACTCCAGGTGCATACTTTTCTTCCAAGCAGAAGTCTCTTATTTGTAGTTCCCGAGATCCTACTTGATCAGTGCTTCAGAGTAGAAGGTACTTCTTCATGAATGAATGAAAGCCATTTTAAAGTGTTTGGCAGCCACTGAATTCAGAAGTTGTATGAGGAAAATAAACCAGGACCTCAAATATTACTTTTCAGTGAAAGCTGATCTTCCCTCTCTTACTTTAAGTCACTTTCCTGCAATAAGCAATGCCACTGGATGACACAAAGTCAGACTGCAAGAATCGACTTACCATTAAAGTCAGAAGGATCATTTTGACCAGTATCCTAGAAGCTTAAGCCTGTATTTCTTCATGCATCCTCCTTAGGGCTACATATTTCTTTACAGAAGAGGGAGACTACCAGTGTCACTAAAGAATTCCACACAGCAAAACAAGCAAGCACTGCATCCATTACAATTAGCTGGAAAATGCATTTCCATGCACAGGTACATGTATGTGCACACACATGCATGCACAAACTTCCAATTCATCGGACAATTAGAAGTTTTTTTCAGTAAATTGAACACTCTCCACCTTTAACAATCCAGTTCTGGAAGTGGAAATGATGTTAGCAACATGAAAATAACATGCTGTGAACAAAACTGTTTCTTGACAGAATTCTGTGTTTTGCCAAAAAAACTTGATTAAAAAATTCCTAGCAGCTCTCATCACTCTTTTCACCTCTCCTAAAATCTACCTTCCAACATGCAAAATGAGCAGAAAGCACTGGGAACCTGCATACAGTGCTCTCTCAGTGCTTCTGTTACCCAATACCAACTTTGATGGCAAATTTGTCACCACAGATCTAGTCTCAGATAATCAGAGTCAATGAAATGTATTTGGCTAACTGAGGAGCCACTGATAAGATTATTTTAAAATCCAAACCCCTTAGTCAAGCAGAAGTATAAATCACAGTGACACTGGTCCACTAAAAAGCCTCAGCCAAACCACAATGAAAACCACACCAATCACAGCTGCAACAATAGCTGTCACATATTCTGGTCATTGGCAGAGCCAGACAAGAACACCATCTATGGAGCAGTCTTCAATCTGAAAAATAAGCACTCCAGCACTGAACAGATTATCATCACTCAAAGTAGAAGTACGGGAAATGCAAGTGAAATCATGCTGCAAGGAGGGAGGGAGGGCAGGGGGCAGTTAAAAAACC